>VRYO01002782.1:29917521-29943564 GCA_009812075.1 Sialia sialis | reverse complement strand
TAAGGATCCTTCACTGAACTCAGAGCTAATGCACAGGAGAATTCTTCTCTGCTGATGTGACCAGAAAGATATGCAAAAAAAGCACCCCCTCATCAGCCTGCATCTACTCAGCGTTTCTTGCCACTGATGGAGAGATGAATCTGGAGAACTCCTACGTCCCTGGGCCCCGTGCAGCTGTGTCTGCAGCAGAACTGCAGCACTGGGCCATTCCCACAGCCAGAAAACCCAGCTGAAGGCTCTGCAGAGCAGAGCAGGCAGCACTGGTTGCAAAGCTGAGCAGCCAGGCTTTCCTTCTCTCAGAACACCAGGAGCATCTCTTCTCTTCAAAGTCTCCAACCTCTGTTGTAGGGAAGAGATGGAGTTTCATTCTTTTCTTGTTTTGTATCTTCAGCAAATCTTGGGCTCTGTGATATGGCAATCTCATCAAATACAGATTTATCAACCCCAAACGCCCACAAGCAGCAGTGTCTTAAATAGACACGAGATAGAAAAGTACAAGGAGGACCACAGTGGTTTTGGGAAATGTTGGAGAGGAAAAGCAATATCCATGCACTGCCCTTGATTTACACCTTGATTTTTTCCATCTGCACAAAGGATTGAAACTGCGTCATGATGGAACAGTTGTGCAAATCACAAAGAACTTAACAAGTCAAAAATGGATTAAAAAGCACTTTATGGCTTGTTAAAGAAATCCCCCTGTTCCTCAGAAGCATTTTTAGCATCTTATTAGTGGTATTTGATCTGACTAACATATTGACTCGTCATTTGAATAGGAGATGAATCCTTTTTGATGGACCACAAAGGGAGTATAAATTCAAATGAGGCACTTCTCCAAATTTTTATTTAAGCATAACCCCAAAGAGCCCATAACATCTGTAAAGGTTTTTTCTGTGCCCCACAAAAGACTGTCCTAATGATCTTTTAAATCATGTCTTCTTTTTTTTTTTTTTCTTTAGAAGTAATCATTGCGTATGTATTTAACTCAAATAATAATGAGTTGGACATTCTCTTTTACCTATTTTCTGGAATGTCATGCATTAATTTGGCTTAAGAAAATACTCTAAGCCAATTTTTTTTCAAACAATCTGTCATGGAACTTGTACTTTAGCATGAGTTGAATTCATCATCAGTCTCATACAAAGTAGTTCAGAACTTGACAAATGAAAAGCATAAGACATATCAGAGAAATATGCAAAAAGCCTCATGTCTTTCAATCAATCTCTGATCTGAAATGATTTTGATCTATCCAATTTATGCTGTTTGGGACAATTTCAGTGTCACCAAGACAGACACTGCAGTGGAGTTAGTAGGCAGACCCACAACTGGCTTCCCTTTGGCAAAAGACAGAAAACTTTGCTCCTAGTCATTTTTTGGAACAATTTTATACCATCTAAGAATTTGCACTTAGGAATAAGTTGGAGACCTCTAGCTCATTTTGAAAACAGTAATTTATAGCTACACAGACATTATGATTTTACAGTGTTTTGATAGTTACGCCTTCACTATCCACATGGAACATTTAAAAACGGATTAGAAGCCATTAATCTTGGAAATATGAGGGATTTGTAGCCTGAAGAGGAACTCAGAGCATTTGCAGTCTAAGTCTCCTTCTGCAACTAGGTGTATGGTGTTATTAAGGTATTTTATCCTCTTCTAGAGCAAGTCAAGAATTATAATGAGGCAAGCCTTTTGTGGTAAAAGTACTGGATAATAAATCAGGGATCTCAATACTTTCCCACAGATACTCTTATTGACCTTGGACGAGTATTTAAGCTGGAAACCATTTTAGGCAGCTCTTGTCTCATGTTGCAATCTCCAACAGCACTCTGTCAATCGGATCCCCATATGGAATTTCATCCTTTAGGCACAACAATAATCACAACCTCCCACTCCACTAAGAGTCTTTCATTTTAAAATGGAATACCTTAGAGACCGGTCAAATCAAGTCTTTGTATTTTCCACACCTATGCCTTGAAGCGTGGGGGAGATCCACTCGGTCCAGGTCTTTGCAGCAGGCTGTTAATTGCTCCAGAGCCTGACCTCAGATGCTGGGTTCAGCTATTCCTAAACTCTGATAAACGCCAGGTCCAAATCCAAATCTGGATCCCAAACTTGTGGTATGGGCCCATCTGTACTTGAAAGCAACATTTAAAAAAAAAAAGAGGAAAGCTAAGATCATGAATATTTCTATTTGAATACTGCATACACAGATTTATGAACTTAAGCAGTTACTTTCTTTTCTTTGTAAAATCAAAACTACCACAGGATTTCCCGTCCATATATACCATATGCTTTTTCAACTTTGTTTAAAATTCTTAACGTCCCAATATGCTGAAGCTTCTGAGCACTACTGAGGTGTTGCAGGATTTTTTTTTGCAAGCTTTATCGACTTTGCAAACTGCACTATAGTCAAGAATTAGTTTTTGTATAGGAAAAATGAATTTTATCTATCTGTTTCTGCAATATGGTAATGAATGATGAAAGCATCATATGCAGTGGAGCCCTTGGGTAAGGGCCTGAAATAGGATTAATTCTCCTAAATGACAAGAGTGTTTATTTCAGTGTAACTGACTGTATACATTGGGTCAAGACATGCAAAACCAAGTCCTGCCAGCACATGCCTTGCAGGATCTTCTGAGCACAATCTTCTTTTAGAGCCCAGTCAGAAGCATGACAAGTGAGACACCAACAACAGTAAAGGAAACTTATAAATGTTTGCAAATTCTTTTTATGGATTAATGACCCTACACATAAGAATTGACATTTCCAGGACAAATCACTTCTTTATCCTACTGGTATTTCAGCAGTTTTTGCTTATGCCAAAGCAGAGGCGAATTTTTCCTACTTCAGATCAAACGAGATCTAAAATCTGGGAAGATTTAACAGTAAAGTAAAAACAATGGGGATGTAAATGTTAACCATCTGCATTTGTCGCTGCTATTTCTTATGATGTGATATCTCCATCAATGGCATTATATTTTTACTTTTGTTATCTCTCATAACTTTTCATTCTATTATGGTTAATCATTGATAAACAAACACTTTGACTTATAAAGTGGCAATCATCTTGTCTAAATTTAACTGTGTAAAAGTCAAACACCTACTCCAAGCTACTCGTGAAGGCTCCTTCTATAGATAGTGGTGACAGATTGGCATTTTCAGACAGAGACTTATCCTACCTGTCTTACACACTTGTTTTAAGATGGGATTAATCACTCTGTGGAAGTACTTTCTTCTTTTCTTTCCTTGGACTGACTTCAGTGAAGAAGCAGAACACAAGTTTTATTAACAAAAAAAATAATAAAAGGGAAAAAAAAATAAAACCAAGAGATTATTTCAGGCCTTGAACTTGAATCCACAGAGATATTTAGCCCCAAAAGCACAGTTTCTCTAGGATGCAGAAAGTTTCCTCCTAAAGGCCGATGGGAGGAAGAAAGGTGGAGAGAGACAAGAGCACAGCCTTTGTAATTAAATTTATCACCTGCCCCAACTCTCTAGTTTTAGGGCTGATGAAAAGCAATGTAAGGATAGCCAAGACACAAGGGAATAACAGACTTACTTTACTCTGTGTTGTTTTTTTACCCAAATAAACCATGGAGATTGTCACAGCTTCTCTCTGGATGGAATTCTAGTGATAGAAAGGTTTTCCAGGCTTTGGCAAGAGAAGAGGTCTGGCCAACAGCTATTCTGCTTCAGCAGAAGCAAAGCAAAACCAGCATCTCCCTTTTTCACATGAGATCAGCTCCAGCTCAGCACAGGGAGGGACCACACACCAACCATGGCTTCAGGACATGAGCCTTAGGAGGCAACTCAACGGAAACTTCTAATACCGTTCACATCATTCAAATGAAAAGATGCTGATGCTGAAGAGGGGAGAGACATTCTTCCTGGCGTCTCTCCATTTGAAATTCTGCTACAGTGACAGTATCTGGATTAGACTCCAGGACAGTATTTCTGAAACAGCAGGAACCCTGCTTACTGCATCAGTTTTAAATTATAAGCCTTCCAAAGATGTCGACGCCACTTTCCTGGAGACTTTCCTGGAATTAAAGCACTGAGCTTTTCCCCTGAGCCTTCCCAAAGTCCTATGGATCCCTCTCCCAGTGTCACCATTTGTATCGTGATTTGCCTATGTTGGGTCACTGCTACTACTTCATTTCTGCTCTATAGTCAGCCTGGCTCTTTGATGTTACTCAGTCACTATTTCCTTTCCCTTTACTTTTATCTCTGTCCTGGCATTCTTCCTTTAAGCATCCTCTCTACCAGATGGTCTCCATCTCTCCTTCAGAAGTGCCCAAAATATTCCTACTGCCTCCTCTTGATCTTCCCCCAGCAGCAAACCTCTTCATCCTACAGAGCTCAAATACCAATGGATTTCTCCTCCTTGCTGCTCTGCTTCTTTCTTGCACTTTGAAAAGGAATTCACTGGAAGCAGCTAACCTCCAATCCTCATTATGCACGATGCACTCATTTATAAGAGTTTACCCAGGAGAAAAATTCAGACGGGATATCGGCTGCTACAATTGCGTTTTTTCAAGTGGAAGCACATCTGATGTCTGCGTGCTGAACTGCAGCTCCAGTTTTTAAAACAGGAGCTCCAACTTTTGCATTTGGAAATCCATATGGATCCTTTAATCTGAAGGTCAAAACAGCTTTCATGAAAGATACTGAAAACAATGATACTTTATATTCACCAGCATAATTATATAAAGATGATTCAATGTCGTAGTATCATCAGAGGATTGGGAAAAGTCTCTGTGTTATGTATTTTTAAGATGGGGTTTAGACAGTGTAAGATGAGGCTTCAGAAGTTTAGAGAGAGGAAAAAAAAAATCTTGTCACAATTTATATCTTCCTAATAGGTCACTGAAACTCTGAGGATAACAATTGTTTTTACTTGCAGTTGGCAGTGCACTATAATCAAGAATAAAGCTCTAGATATTTTTGTGGAAGTACAAGCACTTCCTAAAATGCAGCAGCATAATAATGTATTATATATTATACAAATACAGCGAGGTGGGATTTGTGTTTGTCTCTTTGCAAGAGAAGAGAGAACTCTGAAATGACCTTCTGTTCATAAGTTTCTTTGAAAAAAGCTTGGCCTGAAACCACTTCACTACTATTGATATAGTCTGTTTCTGTACATAAATCTTAAATGTAAGCACGGCTTCAAAAAAAATAACTAAGCAATCAAAGCTTTACTTTTCAGATTCAGTTGCCTTCAAATCGTTTACTGAAGTCCCCTTGGCACTGTCACTTCAAAATCAGGATAATGCTGTATAGTGTTTCTCAGTTTCAGAAAAACAAAAGCCTTATTGAATAAATATGTGTGAAAACATTGCAAACAAAACCATCTCAGCAGCCACCACCTGACCAGGCTGTGGTGACCCTCCCTGGTGACCTGCGTGGGCTCAGCACTCGACTTCTTGGCACTGCTAAATTCCACTGTCTTTGTCCTCAAAACTGCAGCAAAACACACGTTTTCCTTGCAGAAACCTAAGAGCAGGCTTTAGACATCAAGGAACAGCAAGGTGACCTAGGATTTCCATATGCAGGAAGCTGCTGATCAAATGGTGTATCCTTTTTTTAATCTGCTTCTTGGATCGTGAATATAGAGGAAACCTTTTGGTTCTGCTAATCCCTTAACTCTGGGCTTTGTAAGGAGGGCTTACAGCATTACCCCGTCTTGGAAATGTAAAGGCAGAGTAAAATATCCAGTATTTACTATCCCATGCCTCGTTCTGCTCTAAAACAGGATGACTCAGGAATGTTTTAATTTTTTCAATACGTCATCTTCTGATATCCTACATCTCTCTGTAGTTAAAATATTAGACCCATAGATCCCATTGTTGCAGCAAGACAGCCCCACATGCCAATGTCCCTGTGATCAAGTTTAGGGGCTGTGAGCTCAGGTATCCAAACTCCTGAAACCAGAGTCACTCAGCAATTAATTCCTGACTTTTGGGCCCTCTCTGTTGGCAAAAGGCACACAAGTAGTGCTGGTTCACAGCCACAAATCAGGACAAGGTCCACTGAATTAGATCTGATTGTCCTTTCAAAAAGGTTCTCCTATCAACTTGCTGCAATTTGTATTTCACTTTGTTATCAGGGAGCCTCAATAGTTCTCAGAAGCACAAAGAATCTCAAAGTAAATTTATTTTCACTAGCAGGTGAGGTAACAAGGATTTTTTTTTTTCTCTGGTGGAAGGTTCATTTCAACATGCTTGCTCTTAAAACCAAGAATTATTGTCAATTCTATTTATCACTCGTTAAGGCTAGTTAAAAGAAATTACAAAGCAATTATTGAAAAACAACTTCTTAAGCTGCAGAATAAGAAAGAACAAACATGTTGTTTATAGCAAATACAAAGAACTATTGTAAATTTAAACCTGTAGAGTTTTAAACACCAAAAATTGAGCGGGACACCAAGTATTCAGAAAATATCCTGTCTCTCTCTGAAGACTAGAAATATCCAGCAGGAATGACAGCACAAACTGGTAGCTGGGTTGGGGTATTGCAATTTTATCCCACTGAACACGAGGTAGTCCCAGCTCTGTCCAAGCCCCTGGCAGTCTGTGGAACCAATGCTGGTTTTCCCTCAGTCTTTCCATTTCTGCACCTCTCATTTCCTCAGCCCCAGCCAGCAATGAGCAGCTCCCAGATCAGGTGTGCAGAGCCCAGGGAAGTGGCCTTGACATGGGCCAGGGTGAGGAGGGCAGCCTTCACTTAACAGTGGGACAGCTACAAAAACCTGATGCTTCACACTTCACACCGTGATGGGAAGCAGATGTCTGAGTCCTCGCTCTTAGAAAGGGAAGATAAAAAAAAATTAAAAAGAAAAATTAAAGAGCAGTGAATAAATGCTACAAATTGAGGTAGGGTCAGCTCTGCAATGTAGGAGATCAGGCTAGACAGAGGCAGAAATAATTTTCTTGCAGATTAGAAGCAGATAAATGAGAGAGAGAAAGAAGGAAAACATGCAGTACAGAAGGGAAGATAAGAAAGAAGCTGTTCATCTTATGTATGGGAACCAACTGCTGCATATGTATTTCCTATACAGTTTTAGTAACTATCCCCAAGATGTTAATCTGAAACACTTTGCAGGAAGTGGACCATCTATTTAATTTAAAATGTTGCTTGGAACACTGCAGGATTTTCAGATAATTCAGTTAAAGCACTGGACACTCAATCTGCACAGCAAAAAGGCTCCAGCCAGGATTTTGAATTTCACACATAGATGTAGATGTCTTGCTTAGGAAAAATGCATTTAGGCATTCAAGTTCAGTTGTTTATACTTGCATTTAAGTGTTTTTTTCTAAGATAACTGTTTACTGACAGCATCAAGTATAAATTACACATGCATAACTGAGGGCATGCAGTCATCCACCACAATTAGTGAAAGGTGGGCACATACTAAGCCCAGAAATAGAGGGTATTTCCAATGTAATTAATAGGAAAAATAAACAACCTGTAAACCAAGGTGAATTCTTGTTCATAAATTAACACAGAATAGCCCAGTGGGAAATGTAACGTGCAGTTTTCACACATGGCAGAAGTTTGCTGGTGGTTGAGACCATTAAAGGTGAAGGCTGTGTTACCAACAAGCACGTTTTCTTCTGTCCTTAGACTTAGAAATAACAGTAAAAATCAAACACAAACAGTTATTTTCTTCCTTTTGGGATTTGGCACATGTGCTATGACAGACATAGATGGAAACTTCTAAAATAAATTAAGGAATGTACTTGTCAGTTTATTAATCAAAGTTTACCTGCTTCACATTACACGGAGACAAATTAAACAAGCTACCACGGTACTCAGAAAACATCTGCTAACAAAGTCAGAAGTAATGATAAACAAACTTGAGTTCCCTTTGTGGTTGATTTCCATCCAGCTGCATTTAATTATAAAAGAGCTATCAAAGAAAGCTCCCCATTAGCAGCTAATTCAGAATGACTTCAGAAGAAAATCCCAGAGCCTCCAGGTGATCTCTCTCCAACAACTTTCTCATCTCTGCAAGTGATTGAGAAGAGCTGAATTAGACCAGTTTAGTGATCAGTCCTCCTGCTAACAGCCACAGTAGAATGAAGATGATATATCTTTTCAGTACCTGTGACTGGCTGTTTTCAAAGTAGGACCTATGAGATGTAGCAGACACTTCCTTGCAAGAGATCTCTGCCAAAAGCATCGGTGCCAGCCAGAAATACAGAGATAACCCTGAAAATTGCAGTATGCATTTTCCAAAGCAGAGCAGCTGCTGATATCATGAAGAAAAGGAGAAAATTTGTCACTACGAGTTTTTTTAATAAAGTTTCTTTGAGTTGGGTATTTTCCACAAAGAAATCGAAGATGAGGGCATTTATAAATATCTGATTCTGGTTTACAGCAATCAGGAATTTTTGTATTGATGTAGCTAGAGATGCTAGAGTCCCAGAATCATGTTCTGAACCAGATGGCAACAGCCTTATTATAGTTTTTATTCTTTTTCAAAATTATTATATAATTTATAAAGTTATTAAAATATAGCAGCCACTCTTAAAAAACAAATAAAATAATGAAAAAAGCAAATACATCAAGCCTGTTCTGTAACTTCTTAAACTGAGAAATTTTGGTAATTTTATAGATAGACAACCAAAGTCAAGCCAGAAAAGGGAAACATTATCAATGCACCCAGATCTATCAGTAATTTTTATAAAATTCCAAGAAGATCAGCAATAATCACACACCCCAAATGAGTTCTGTGCACACAGCCCAGGAATGCACAACTTGTAGCATATTCCAACTGGGAGCTTTGGACAGCAATGGTTGATAAACCATTGAAAGATTATTTTTTTCCCGCCTGCCTTATTCTTTCTGTACAAGACAGTACTGGGTAATTCTTCCCTGAAAGCTCACTGCTGCCTGGCCAGCGAGCAAATATGAAATCAAAAACCCCGTGTGTCAGATCTGCACAGCTGTATTTGGTCTCCCGCGGCTCCCGGAGGAGCGCACACCACATGTCGGTTCCTTGACTTGGGGTGGGTTGGTGAGGTGTAAGTTAAAAGGGCAGCTGTACACTCCGGGAAATTGTCCAGATTCATTTTCTACCAGTTGCTTTAACAATGCCACAAGCCACGCTGAGGAGGTTGGGATGCTGGGTAGCACAGGTAGGAAATCGAAAAACTTTTGCTACAGCTTATTCTTGATCCGGGTCCCAAGCTCTCTTGAAAAATCTCTAGGGTCTTTATAGAGGAGTTTTTTTCCGTCCAAGAATAAAGGAGTTGGCTCTGATTGCTGCTATTCTAAGAGGTTAAGGGAAGAAAAGAAATTGTTATATATCCACATGGTAATCAACTGAGGTTTCGTGTAACTGTTGCTCTTGATGTTGTTCTTCCAGACTCTTCCAGAAAAGAGTTTATTGATGTACCTGGCCTAGATGCTGGAGAGCCAAAGGAAGAAAATGATAACACAGTTTAACAAACCCTTTGTTTACGTAAACATCCATCCACAATCTGTGTCTGGTGGGGTGAACATACGGCTTTAATTTTACCCTTGGCACACGGATCAAACAATGTTGCCAATATCTATTGTTCTCCTCATAACAATATGCCTGGTGGTTTCAACATATCCTCTCCATTAGCTGGCTTCAGATCAAGCATTGCTGTGTATGTGCTTGTGTCTCCATAAAACTGGAATATGGATCTCTTTTCTTGCCTTCTTTGTACCAAATGTGTAAGAAGGAACACAGTTGAGAATGGTGGTCAGCCGTCCCCGTGAGTCATGAGAACAGCTCGCCTCGGAACACGCGCCGCAGCAGACACCGGCTGGGAAGGAAGGGTTGCATTGGATCTGAAAGGCCATGGCCATGTAGCTTAGGCTTTTCAAAAACCAGAGGATGTGGTGAGTCAGATCCTTATCCCATTTTATTTGGGTTTTAGCAAACCTTTCTGGATTTGGTCCATCTCTGATCTACGTGAGCCCTGTTCTGGAGCATGGACACACCACAGGTGGCTAGAAGAAGGGTGATTTGGGTTGCTTTTCAATGGATTTTCCCTCTCCTTTATATTTTTTTTTTTTTTCAGTTTTACTCCCTTTCCTTTTGCTGCAGAAAGCCACAATAATGCTTTTTTTTCTTTTAGAAATTTCCAGGTCCTACAGAGGCAGGATAACAGAGGAGACTGGGGCCTGAGAATGTCACAAGGAGAAACTTCCAATGGACTCCCCGAGCCAGGACGGCTTGTCAGCTCCGTGCTAATCTTCTCAGCTCCTGCCTCAGCCTCTAGAGCAGCAGCTCTGCTTTCTAATGCTTCCAGCAGCAATCAAACTTGTCTTTTCTGTTCTCCCCTATATTGTACTGTGTCTCAGTCCATACTTCCAGATAGTCAATCCAAAATTCACTCTGCTCAGTCGAAGGAATCTCATTGCCTAGAACGTACATTGGGTCTGGAACCTTCTTTCCACCTAATCACTATTGCCTGATTTATATTTGATAAATCAGTGAGAAAACAGAGTTTTCTGATTTCTCTGGTGCTATTTCTACAGTAATGGAGAAAAACTCACAGAAGAAACATTACCACTGGTAAAGACAGCAATCATACCTGGACATCTTGTTTTCTAAGGCTGAAAGATGATGTTAGAGAGGAAGAGGCTGGGAAGGGTTGGTGGTGCCTCAACCATTTGTCCTGCCTGGAGTGTAACAGTGCCTCGACACCCTTGGCTGGTCTGGGGCCCTGCATGTGGCATAAAAGGATGAGTGAAATCCTGTGGGAGCTCTGCAAGGAGGCAGTTCTGGGAGATAACACAGCGATAATCAGCACCACCAAAAATAGGGCTCTGCAGGCCTTTTTTTTCCCATGCTCTCATGGCACTCCTCCTCACTGGAAGTAGTAATTCTGAAAAGATTTGGGGTTTATTCAGTATTTCTGCTTTCTTCCTACTGCACCGTTTCTCACTTGCCTGCTTCTCCCAGTTTTGATGTTTTACCTTCTGAATATGCTGAATCCAAGCCCAGTGCTTTGAATGATTCCACTGACCCTGCTGTTCTGCATGCCAGCACAGATACATATCTTTTAGGCTTACTTTTATCTATGCTAATTTCACTTCCCCCTCACATTTGCAAGCAGAAAGCAACTGCAAGGCTTCCTGTGCATCCCAGGCTAAAATTTAAGGAGTTTAAAAAGAATTAGGCGTGATGCTGCTCCTGCTCTCATATAAATTCAAGCACAGCTTTTGGTCTCCTCGCCACACATGTGCTTCAGCCTGTTCTCGACTGTCACAGCGATAACATTTCTATATAAACTCATTCATTAAGACTATCAGACTGCAATTATCTCTGCTGTGCAGAACGAATGCAGGTTTCCCCTGTAATGGCATGGCAAGAGAAGGAGAAAAGGGGGTAGAAGAGCACTCTTTTTATTTTTGGAATAACTGTTTTACTCTGAAAGCCATGGCGTTTCTGGCATTGCTGGAAAGCCTAAAAGTGACATCCAAGTCCTAACCCTCATCCCATCATGATGCAGAATCCTTCTCTGAATGAATCAGGTAGTCTCTATAGTTCTATATATATTTTTGTATCAACAAAAACTAGGCAGTTATTTCCCCTAAAAACACCTGTGGGAGGTGGGGACACTGGAAGTCAGCAGGAAAACAGACTCTTGTATAATTCGAGCCTTATGTGGAGAAAAAAGCAGTGCATTAACTTTGAAATTGTCTAATGCCACAGATTTATTTACTATAGAATTAATTACCTTGCTTGAAGCAATTAATTACCTTACTTGAAGTGGCACTCATTGACACATGATATTTTGTCTAATTCTCTACTGTGCATAAAAATGCAATATATTGTAACATAAATTGTAGCTGTTATTGCTTTAAACACCAGTCTAATCAAGCAGTTTGACAAATGTAACAATAGACTGATTACCTGTTTTTGTCAGTAAGTTTTGTTAAGAATTTATCAATTTTACTATCAGTTTGATTTCGTTGTGAAATAGCAAATTATCATAATAAAAATACTCTTGTCCCAATCCATGCAGTTTGAAAAATGTTTAATCCACTCCAGCCATTGCCACATTAGGCACAGAACATAATTTGAGTTTAGATGCAGTGAAAATTGCACAGCTCAGCACAAACAATGGGTCAAGCATCAGGATAAAGTTTGATTTGGTTCTCCTGTCTGTGTCCAGCACACCCTCAGCAGTTGCTGGAGCTCTTCTTGGGATAGATTTGAGGAGTGGAAAAAGGTTTTTAACCAAACTTCCCTGGTGAATTCCAAAAAGGCCAGCTAGTGAGGGAATTAAAGCAGTATTAAGCCAAACTGAAGCGAATGCTGGCACATAATTAACACAGCATTGTCAAAGAGAGCTCATGGTTTAATTTTAGTGGGGAAAATATGGTATCTGAGATACCATGATATGGGTGTTTGTTCACAGCCACTGTACCTGTCAACTATTATTATCCTGATGCTGCCGTGTTCCCTCAACTGTTTTGATTTCTTAACAAGAAGAGAATTTTCTCTGATGTGCCATCTGTAAGGCACAGTTTACCAAAGGAAAACTTTATCTCAAATTTTTAATAATTTTCTGTCAATTCCAATAAAATCAGATATATTTTTATAATACTTACAAAATAATAGCAAATGTGACTCACCACATGTGCCACTATTTCATTTGATATCCTTCTTCTCCCACTGACTTTTCTTTCCAGCTCAAAATGTAATTTAAATGTCAACTTGAACTAAAAAAGTTACATTCCTGGGGAGATTGCTGGTATCTCATACAATCTAAAATAATTCTCTTTTCTACTACTTTACCTGTTTTCTTCTATTTTAGTCTCTCATTGTGGAGGTTCTAAAATTAACAAATGTTGGAAGGGATTAAATAATGCACTTTTTGTTTCTATATAAGTGACAGGACAAGTAGTAGAATTATAGAATGGTTTGGGTTGGAAGAGACCAATTCCACCCCTTTACATGGGCAGGGACATCTCCCACTGTCCAAAGTTGCTCCCAGACCCATCCAGCCTGGCCTTGGACAATTCCAGGGATCCAAGGGCAGCCACAGCTGCTGTAGAAAATTTGTGCCAGGGCCTCACCACTTAATTTCTTCACAATATCTAATCTAAATGGATAAAAATACTGCAAATCAAGTGTGAGATATCCACGCATGACATGCAGGTCTGCTTTGCTCTGCTCAGAGACCTTGTAATCGAGAAATTGAGACAGCATTGTGAGAGTGTTTACATTTTTATATTTTGGATTTACCTGGAGACTTTCAGGTTCTCCTAGGAAAGAATCATTCCTACACAGAGATGTTTGCTGTCTCCACAAGGTTTTTCACTGGGACAGCATCAAAGGCATTGGATACAGGACTCACCAGCCTGGATTTTCCCTCTGGGACATGGCAGAGGAGACTTCTCCAACTCACTGTCACACAGTCAGGAAACACTGATGGCAACCAACTGCCCTGCCAGACTTCAAATCCCTTCCCTCACTGCTGAATTTATACACATTTTTCACTTCCATAAAAACATCTTCATCCGTAATGCCAGAGAGTTGTCATGATCTTTCATTCCTAATGATCACTTTTCTTCTGAAATTCCTAAGAAGACTGCTGAATGTCATCCTCAACTCCCTGCAACATTGCACAACAGGCACAGGAAAGCTGGGAAAACCAGTTTTGCTGACATCAGTTAGACGTCAAAAAGTTTAGTGCTGAGATTTAGCCCTAATCTCTGTGGTTTTAGTTCCTTAATTCCAGCACTCCTTGTGCTCCCCATTTTGTGAGAATACACAATAAAGACTGAGAAAACAGCTCCTCCATTTTTTCAATCATATGAACTGTATCACTTCAGGAGAAATGAGGGTTATGAAATCAAGCAAACTGAGAATCACCACCGACTGGCTTAAAGAAGATAGAGATGGTTTAGCCTAAATGAAAATTAGAGGTTCAATATTTCAAAGATGCCAAAAGCACCATGAAATGAAGGAAGCAGGGTCAGATTCAAAAGGAGCTCTAAACTTACCTGGAATTGCCATGGGGAACAGTTGCTCGAAAAGCCACCTGGAAAAATTCCTCCAAGAGAAGAGTTCTTGGTCAAGCTGCCTGGGCCCCTCATCCAGTCTGAATGCAGAGTTTTCTTACAGACACAAAATATTCACAGATTTCCAGGATCTTAATGGCACTTGCAGTAATGGATGAGACCTGCATCAAGAAATGTTCACCAGGAGATTTATACAATTATTTTCTGACGGAATTATTGAAAATTGGAGTTAGAGTCAAGCTCTGTATACTCACATTGACTTCAAGGGCCATTTGCACACCTGAAAACCCACTCTTCCTATTTTTCTATGGAATTCTGTGCATCATTCACCATTGTTCCTAACTTTTGAAGCAAACAGGTGGGGACATTTTTAGCTCTCAGCTTTGATTCTCCCCTGCAGTAAAACCCATCCTGTGCAGAGAATGGGGGACGATCTTCCCGAAAAATAAAAAAATATAAAAATAAAAAAATAAATAAACCCACACAACAAACCCCCAAAAAACCAAAAAAAACCAACCCAACCAACAAAAAAAAAAAAAAAAAAGAGCAGGATTTAGGATGCATTTTATTCCTCATTTTCTGACTCTCAAATTAATAAAGATAGATATATCTAAGGTGTCTGGGTTCTGCCAAGAGGGAAGATCTGCAGCCCCTGTATATCCCAGAGATGTGTAGGGCTGCTTTGCTCCAGAGATGGATGAAGAGCACCTCATACTGCCTGTATTTACCTCTTAGAGGTGTTGGAGGCTGTAATTAATTACTGTTTGTAGAAGCCATTGAGATTGTTAGAGAAAGGCACTAGAGAGCGAGTGGTGTTATAAATTATTACACTTGAAAACATTCAAACTCTTCAGCTTTCCACTGCTCGCCTTCACACAAACTTGAAGCATTTCCCTTTCTCCTCCTGGAATAAAATTTGCCCTCTTGACATGCACAAACCATTAGAGAGGCTGTGCTTACAAGCACCTAACAGTATTTTCTCAAGTTTATTTTGACTTTGACTTTTAATCAACATGACGATGATTGAAAAAGCCAGTCCAACATTTCACTAAAAAGGAATATTAAAAGTGCATTGATTGTGTCTGCAAAGATATGCAATTAAAAAGTCTAAGTGCTGTTATTTAACACTTGACTTTACTTATTTTGAACTCTTGTGGCCCTGTTGTGTACATGGTTAAATGTGCAATGCTGTGTGTTTCAAGTAACTTGGCTGTAAGCAATTTTATATTTTAATGAAAATAATTACAGTTTGAGTAATATGAAGTGTATCTGAAGTATAACCCCTGATGCTCCTTCCCCAGAATTAGCTGTGATATAAATTATTATGATTTATTATGGTGACTCTCTGCTTTATGTGTTTATAGGGGATCCTGGCTAGCAATGATGATTCTTAACTAACAAAGAATTGCATTTCAAAAGCAATTTTTTCTTGGATCTCATCTGTAATTCTTCCCCAAAAGTGATACGATTTAACTGTGCTGCAGTATGTGCTATTGCAAAGATGGCATTATTGTGCTGTCATTTTGACAGCTTACTTTAATTTACACCATTTAATGGGTGAATGCATTTTTTAAAAATCTGGTGTTATTCTTTCTTAATATACCATATGCCATCGATCCCACATGCACTTCTTTGCATAAGCACACCCAGTTACAGAGTGGTATAAAGCAACCTATGTGTCATGTACAACCTCTCCTTTGAGTGACACATCAGAAGCTCAGGTCCTCTCTGTTCTTCAAGGATTCTGTGGATCCTGTGACATTTCTGAGCCTCGAGCTGAAATATGTTACACGATACGTGATGTCCCCACTGGCATCTGTCCACCTCAGAGATGGGCACTTTTCAGATACGCGGTACAAAAATAAATTCCTGAAAGTCATTTGCCTTGCTAAAAGCAGCAATGTAGAAAGTGCAAAGATTGTTGTAATTACATTACTGCAAAGGCCAGTATCTGCGGCAGCTGGTTCCAATTCCAACCACTATTTTAAACTATTTGGTCAAACAAAATCTCTTCCAGCTCCTGACACATTTTGCCAGCTAATGGTAACTGCTCATCAGCACGGGCAAAGGTTGGACAATCATTCCCTTTGTCTCCTTTTGGTGAGGGCAGCCTGATCATTCCTCAGTCTGGGGAATTTCTGGGTCACCTCCAGAGGAAGCAGAGGACACAGGGGTTTGATCCAGGCCTGTCCACACCTTTCTTGTGAATGTACACCTCAGCTCAGCGAACATCAGCTCAGTAGAGCTTTCCCATCCAGTTTCCAACCTTCCCAGAGGATTCAGCCTCTCAGTTTACCAAGGCCAGGCTGGAGAGGGCTTGGAGCAGCCTGGTCTGGTGGAAGGGATTGGAACAGAAGAGCTTTAATTCCCTTCCAACCCAAACAATCCCTCCTCCTCGGGATGATCTGTCCCCCTGGGTTCACACACTGTGTGAAAGCATCTCCACAGCTCCAGGTCACACCTGGCTTTTCTCTGCCTCGCTCGGTCCCCTCCACACAAAACCTTCTGCAGACTCGCTCAGCAAAGCCTGCACTCCTGGCCCGGGAAAAATCTCTGAAGGCTTCAGAAAATCTGCTGTGGGACGTTATCTCAGTAGAGGAAAATTTCATTTGGGAAGCAGCCCAATTTGAGAAAACAATTTCATGACAGCGTGGAAAGCAAGCTGATGATACTCCAAGAACTTAACTTTATTTGGTAGACTTCTGTCCACTTTCCAAGGACACCTAAGAGTTAAGTAATTTAAGACTATAACAAAAAACAACAAAAAAGAAGATATCCTAGTCATTCCATTTTCCTGTTGCAAATATTATTTTTGGACAGAAATGCTGCAAATAAAAGTGCAAGACGAGCTAAAGATTTTAAGCAAGAGGTATCCAAGGTTGAAAAGGATTTTGTTGACATGAACTGAAGAAATCCAACATACCTTTATATTTAGTTAGCTCTTTGATGTTATACATGATACCCAGTATGGCATTACAACCAACTGTACGTGTCATAAAAATAGAGAGATTCCATGTGGAGTGAACCTGCAGTGAATTAATGCTTCTGTCAAGGTGTATCCTGAAATGTATTATGCCATCCTTGCTTCAAATCCCAGTTTACATATTCCCTGCAACTCACATGACCAGGAATATTAAAACACGCCAGCAAAAACAGGAAACAGCTTGTTTTAAATTCTATCCCACAGTAGATTAACAGTAGATTTGGAATGAGAAATTACATGAAATATTTAGAAAATTGCGAACTTTTTAATAAATGTTAGCTGTTGTGAAAAAGTATCTAATTATATTTTTTATTTTTTCCACGTTAATTTAAGACAGTAGAGTTTGGGTCTGGAGCACAAGTCTGATGAGCAGTGGAGGAGGGATCCGGGGTTCTTTAATCTGCAGAAAAGGAGGCCTGGGGGACATTAATAACTCTACAATTCTATGAAAGGAGATTTTGCTGAGGTGGGCTCAGTTTCCTCTCCAAGGTAGAGAGGGACAGGACAAAGCAGCCTCAAATTGCACCAGGTGAGGTTTAGGTTAGGTATTAGGAAAATTAAAAGTATTGGAACAGGCTTCCCAGGGAAGTGATGGAGTCACTATCCTTGAAGCTTTCAAAAACAAGGGGAAATGGTTTAGTGGAGAACATGGCTGATGGTTGGATTTAGACATCTTAAAGGTCTTTTCCAGTCCTAATGATTCCATGGTTTCACCTGTGTCTCACCTAAAAAAAACAACTGCTGGGAATTTTATATGCCGAGAAATGAAGCATTTGTAGATAACAGAGCAACAGATGCTGACAACTGACACACACTTCCTGCACCTACTGAAAATTACCAGCACCTTAAATTATCTCCAGGTGCTATGAAAAAGCTGCAGAGCACTGAACAGCAAGTCAGAAAACTGACACAAATGAGATTTCTTGGGGTTTTGCACATTATCTTGAGTGGCCACTTCAGAGAAATATCAGAATGAAACAGTAAAGCAAATGCAGCCAATGCTATGTGCTAGGAAGGGACTTTCATTTATAACAGGATTTTTTCTCATTTATTTTTTGCAGAAGACATCTCTGAGATAGGATTTGCACTGGACTTTGCTGCAGGAGTAGAGAAGTTGCATATTTTAAATCTCTAGCAGAAATCCTATGGAGTAGAAGTGCATTGAACAGCAAATCCCTCCTGCTCCAGTGCAAAAAAGAGCAGATGAGAAATTTTACAAGTTGCACGCACGGCCCCTGGACCTGTTTGATACGGGATAACCCTCTGCAGTGTCAAGCAATGGATCCTCTTACCTGCTGCAGCAAAACAAGCTTCCTTATGTGCTTGGAGAGGACACTTTCCATGTCTGAGACAGAATTCCTGTCCTGCTTCACCTGTGGAAGAAAATCATAACAAAGCAGAGCCCTCAAACAAACCCCACAAACAAAAAACAGCTAAACAAATAAAACCAGAAACAGAACAAAGAGACACTTTACAGAAAATTGAATTCAACCGTCAATATATTACCCAAACAAGCCTTGACAAAGTAAATTTCTTGTTACATCCACCCCTGTTTTAGGGTGGAAATGGAGCTCTGGAAAAATGCATAAGAACTGAGAGGCCCTGATGGAAAGGAGAATTTCTGGACACTGAGAAAAGCTTTGCAGCGGATTGGTGCTGTATCATATTTGTTTCTGATGGATTTAGTTGGTCAGCCCTCTTCCTCCTTCCATGCAACACATGCACACTGATCTGTAGCACACACATATGGTCACCAGCATAGAGGCAGCAAATGCCAGATCAGATAGAGAAAGAATAAATTTAAGAGATTATAAATGTCTTTTCATAATGGTATATATTCAATACTGTCACTAAAGTGAGTTCCAAAGACAATATGAATACTTTTCTCCTTTTTTATATGATAGCAAGTAAATAATTTCAGTTCAACTTAGTAATGGCTTTGCTACACTGTTAAAAGGTGATTAAAAAGGCAAAAAAAAAAAAAAAAATTTGAATCTCTAAGGAGAACCATTGCCCTAGTGAATATTAGTCACAAAGGTTCTTTCCTGCCATGAGGTCATGAAAAGGTGAAACCTTTCCAGTGGGAAGGAGGACAGGATTGTTGTTGGTGTCACATAGAGGGGGAGACGGAGCCTTGTGAAATCAGCTCTGTGTCATCTCTACAGCAGTGTCCAGCCCCCTCTTTGTGGTTTCAAACTCAAGTCCAGCTTTATGTATCTGCAGAAACTCTCTCACAGAAGCATTTTCTTCAAAGAGATGCTGAGATTTGTTTTATCAGATAATGCTGCAACCCTGTCTGACGTGACACATGAGAAAAGAGGAAACTTCCCTAAAAACATTCCAAACTCCTCTGTGTGCCACCCACACGTGCAGTCCTCACTGAAGGACAGAGCTGCATGTGGTTCTCACAGGGTTGGAGCCTGGGGAGGAATCACCCCAGCAGCCAGGCTGCCCAAGGCACAGCAGGATTTCCCTCCCTTCCCTCCCCAGCACTCCCAGAGCTCTTAGGGTGTTCATCACAAAAAAAAAAAACCCCAAACCTGGCCACAAGATTTAAAATCAAAGGCACTGAGTTACAACCCCTGCTGAAAATCTGGCACTCTGCTGAAGTGTCGAAATAGTTCTGGTCCAAATACGGCCATAATCACAAAAATGTACAATTGCTTTTCATAATCAGCAGTATTTACTCACATAAATGATTTTACTGACTCCGGTCACAGGAAATGGTAATTTTGTGTGACATTGGGAAGGACTTCTAAGGCCTAGGAGACAACCATGGAATAAATAGCTAAAAAGCTAAGACTATCACTACAGCTTCTGTGGATTCAACCCAGAGTCGGTGTTAGCTCTGCAAATACTTCTGCATCACCTCATCAGTGTGTGGGAGCAAGAGGTAGATTTGTATCCCTTGGAAAATATGCAGAAGCAAAGAGATGGTTGAGAGAAAGATGCAGATTTTATTTTAGATCTTTAAGGTCCTTTCCAACTCAAAATTTTCTCTGATAGGAATGAATTGTGAAGCACAAAACAGTGACACGGTGCCTGAGAAAGGATAAACAAATTATTGCTCAATGAGTTTGGCTTTTGTTCAGCCTCAAAAAAAGAGTCACCCAGTTGAGATACTCAACATTTGAGTTTTAAAAGGAGTGCTCTGGGATGATGGTCCCTCATTAAGGGAGCAGCTTTATAATTAATCAGCAAATGGGCCAGGGTGCACCATCAGCTGATGGCAAATATATTTCAAGTCAAACGTCTGCTCCAGCATATTTGTAAAGCTTTTTCAAACAGGATCCTGGGTCAGACCAGACATAGTAGTCTTACAATATTTTCTTAAAGTATTGCCCAGCCTTGGAAATACAGCTGAGCGTCTTGGATTCTTCTCATAAAGTGAAAAGGGCCATGTGTCTTGTAAAGACAAGCCCCAAGGGAACTGAGGTAAAGTATTTTTGTAGCCTTAACACAAATTTTCCTTGTGTTTATGACTTCATTATTTTAGTGGGTGTGTTATTTCAGTGGGTTTTTCAGCTACTTATTTTCTATCTTCTTTATGGTTCTCTTTTTTTTTTCCCCCCCTGTCTACTTTAAATAAGGAAAATGGACTCAACAGATGATGCAGAGGTCTTTATAGCAGAGCTACTGGTTTTCGTTCCTGTTTCCTGAACCTCGAAGAATCATGTGCTTAAGATGCTCAAGGAATATTTTTGTAACATAATATTAAAGTTACTGTTGGTGTCTGGTCAGTGTAAAAGCTCCCCATATGAGCAGAGGTGAAAATTTTAGGCATCTATCTTCTGTTAAGTGTAGTGAAAGAGTTAAGACAAAATGAATTAAGGGAACACAATCAACACGAGAAAAATTGTTTCTGATTAGCAGGAAAACCCAGGATTAGGATGTGGTTACTCTGTAATTGCAAAATCTGATCTTCAGTAATATCTGGCAGGGTTTTAGGGAAAAAAGCAGTGAAAGGACTGAAAACTAATACTAAGCTCATTTAAGGTGAATTAATCCGAAATACTGGTCTCCATACCTATGGAGTGGCCCCTGCATGGGAGAGCCCTACCTCTGCAAAAAGCTGCTGCAATTGGTGGGACAGATGTGGTGGCAGCACATCTGGCTGGCCTGGGCAGAGTAGATTTCACAAAATTGCCCTTTTTTCCAGGTGCAGCTTCAGCCAAAATGCACAGAGACAGCAGCTATTGATCGAGCAGAGCTGAACCAATGACCCATCCAGATTGTTGGGATATTAATTATCACTTCTGCTTTACCCAATGTCAACTCACTTGCCATATCTGCTTTACTGGTAGCTCGTTTGCCTAATTAACAGTAATTTGTATTTTAACTGAGCCTGTAAGTTCCCTGTAAAGTCTGTGCTTGGGGATTCCAGTGATCACCAAGTTGCTGGTCAAAGTTTTGATAAGAAGTAATGCTTGAGTAAATCCTACAAGCCGCCACCCTAAGGCAAAGTAATCTCATGGCAGGGATGGCTGAATAAAATAATAGGAAGCATGGAGCTTTTCTCAAACCTCAAATCTTTTACATGACATGAAGTTCTCATTTTTCCTCTCTTTTTTTTTTTTTTCTTCTTTTTTAATTTGTCATAGACTTTTGGTCTATGCCAGGAAAAAAAAAATCAAGACAAAAGTCTGTTCTTGGATTTATGACATGAGAAAATCCAGGAAGGAAAGGAGGCCTCATGAGAAAGCCTGTTTTCACTACTTTTTTACATGGCTTTCAGAGAGTATGCAGTGGCCAAAAAAAAATGTTCAAAAGCTAATAAACCAAAAAAACATGGGGAGTCACTTTCCCTACCTAGTGAAAAGAGGTGGTACCATGTATTAGAACCAGAGAGTTCTGATGTTCCAGTCCATGATATTCAGTTTGCATCTTCAGCAAGAACCTGTGAGCACTGAGTTGTCCAGTGCTCAGCTCTTCGAGCTGGAGGTATCTCAAACACTCTCTTAATTTCATTCAAATATCATAAAAATGTGGTGGAGAGGTAAAAGCACCTGCTACAGGCATAGGAAATGTTCAAGGCAACAGGCAGAAGTGAGTTCAAAGGAGAGCAGATAAGTTGATGTAGTTTATGTTTTCCTGTTTCCAAAAAGAAAAAAAGAAAAATTGCAAGCAAAAGACAAATGTAATAGATTTAATACATAAAAGAGTTTGGTAGGAAACACAATACATGACTGACTCAGCTGAACACAGACCAGAGTGAGGAATACTGCCTGATGGATTATCTTGAGGGGAAACCAATGCCCTTTGTCCTCCACTCAAAGAAAAAAAAAAAAAAAAAAAAAAAAAAAAGCAACATAACTGACTTTCACACAGACAGGATTGGACTTAACATCACCCCAATAAAGGTGCACAAAACAGGTCATAAAAATTAAATCAGAATGTAAACTCTATCACTTACCTCTCCTATGCAGCTGGATATCTCCTTTAGTTTCCTTCTGGTTTTGAGGTTTCAGAGAAGGTTTGAATTAAAAATTCTGTTCTTATACATAGATCTACGTCCCATTTCTGCTGAAGGATCTCAGCCTTCATGAAATGCCTCAATTCTGCTTGCAGGGCCTTTTAATCAGGCAGTCCTTGTTGAGTGAGATCCAAACAGCGGAAAAAAGAGAATAAAATAAAAAAGACATTGGTCAACAAAATTGAAACAGCAGCCAAAGGTGCCTACTTCACAAATGCTAGAAAATTTTGGTTAGAAATGGTTAGAAAATTTAAATCCCTTGGAAAACAGCCTTGGGTTTGGACAGGAGAGCTCAACACTATAAATGATTTGAACTCATGGTCAGGATCTGGCCATTGAGCTGGACAGACTTTCTCAGCCATTCCTTTACCAAGAGATTTTGATTTTCTGAGCCTCTTTTCATACCTGGTGCGTTGCTCAGGGACCTGCTGCAATAGGGTCATGTGGGACAGCAGCCTCACAAAAGTGAATTTTGGTGCCCTATTCAACTAATTTTCCTAGAAAAGCACCAATGAAGGAAGCTGCTGCTCACTGTGCACTAGCAATCTACCCAAGGGTTAAAATATTGATCCATACCTACAATATAATGTAGCTTGACATGTTTCATCAAGCATGTCGCTCTCACTTCAGCTCCAGAGCACTTCTCTGAAAAGTAAAAACAGCAAAAAAATAAAACCCTAAGATTACTACTAACATGTAAAATATATTTAAATAGACCAAAATAGCAGAGAGAAAAAACTTCATGGCAGCACAATAGATAATTTAACACCAAACTTTAAACAAATAGTGCCATTTGCTTTTGCAGCAGCAAAAAGAGTTTATTATTTCACTATTTCATCTCACCTTGTGTCATTAAAATATAGGACACAAGTAGTAAAACACAAAGTAAATATGCACATATCTTTACACCATGTAGGGCAGCTATAAATCTTGCTCTTTGATAACAGCTGTACTATAGCAATCATTTGAGTAGTGCAGCTGCCACAACAATATCAAATTTTATAGTTAAAAAGCAGTCAAAACTTTAATGGTACAGTGGAGGTAGATATATATTGTGCTATAAATAAACATTATCTAATGAAGAAATGAAACATGTTTATTTTTCCTTGACATATCGTTCAAAATCATATATCTTTGCTGCTGCAAGCTGCTATAATAGCAGCCATTATACTTCAGCATGTATAACAACAAGGCCTGTAGTTGGGCTAATTACACCGGATTTAAATGAGGGATGGGAGAACTTCAGACAGCGTGGCCTTGCAAGCAAGGTTTTCATCTCAGCAGAGCAGTATCTTAAAATGTTATCAGAGCTAACATGTGCTGGCAGAGGTTCTGAAGCAGTTGGGAATGCAGTGAGAAATGAGTGGGTTTTCCCCTCAGACGATGACTTCTGCTGTGTTGGTGTGACAGGGTGTAATCGATCTGGGGAGCAGGGGACCATGAGAACTGATGTGCTGCTTCAGTCACTGCCACATTACTCAAATATGAAAAACCTCTGAAAGGCTTCCAGGAAGCACATGTCTAGCACAGGCAGGCTCATCTCCCTCCTGAGGTAATAATGTGCCTGAAATGTGAATTTGCTGGGGTTTCTGCTGTGCTCACATCCAGCCCAGGGATGCACTGATGGCATCTATGGAGACATTCACCTGCCTCCTGCACAAAGACTGAGAGGGGAAATCGTGGGAATGATTTCAAACATGCTAGAAACATCTGAGATTGAAGAGTTTTGAGAACACAGCTTGTTGTGCTATACGAGGGAAGCCCACAAAACATTGTCTAATGTTCAGGTGTGTGTCTCTGCAGGAATTTTCTCTTGAGTTGGGAGTGAACTTCTGAAAGACATCTCCCAGTCCCTGCTGCCCATCCCACTGCAAAAAAGAAACCACAAAGTGTCTGGAAACCACTCACTGAACTCACTGGGTGCACTAAATGGCACTAAAATACCGGTGCAAATCCAAAGCAGTGCCATGGACTCAGTCTGTGGGACCACACCAGTCTCAGTCCAAGGCTAGCCCCAAAAAATAAATGTGGTTGATTTGAGGCATGCAGCATCAGCTTCTTCTCCAATGATTGCTAGGATCATCAATCCAGCTCTGCAGGTGCACCACAAAGATGTGGCCTCAGATACCAAATAGGAGACCAAAGTCTACAACTACAGTATGTCACAAGATGAGAAAGAGAGATCTGGGAGTGACAAAAAAAAAAAAATATCCACGGTTCCTGCAGCACCAGGGAAACTGGCAAGTAAAATTCATGAGCTCCATTCCCTTAAAAATCCTCCTTAGGAAGCTCTGATTCCCCTCTTCACATGATGAAATTCTCCCTGCCAGAAGGGAGATTACCATCTTGCCTGGAGTTTTCCTCCTGTTCAGTGTGGGTTTCTCTGAAGGTGACACATGGACACCCTGGTGGGAATTGCTGCGACCCGGGGGAGCAGATCCATTGGAGAGCAAATCCCTGACAAACAGCTTATTACAGTTCAACTTTGTGCATGCCCAACATCAGAGATCCTCAGGGTGCTTTTGCTTGCCATCAGCAGAGCATTTATCCAAAAAACCCCATGAGATGCTATAAAATAAACCCAACAGCTGTTAGGAGAATTTGACAAATCCTAGATACCTTTTTGTCACATTGAAACCTATACAATTTACTCCATGTTTACAAACAAATTGCTGCAGAAAAATATTAAGTCCTGGCATTTAGAGAAGCTCTAGAAATTACTCACTCCCCTGGAATTCTGCATGACAAATTAAGACTACACTGCTACTCCTAATAAATGTAGCTAGAGAAAAGTTTCATAAACATTCTTGAGATTTCTTCTGTAACAGCTTTATTTTGGCTCCCCACTTTTCCTGCTTAAACAAATGGTAAGGTTGGCTGATATTGTCAAAATACAGCACTTCTCATGGACCAGGAGTCATTTATTAATGTAATTTATTGAGCCAGCATTGTAAAACATAAAATCATATTTTTACTGTGGGACTTGCACACATTAAACAAGCAAACAAAAAACAGCAAAAAAACCCCTCCTTCTTACCCCAAGCCAAGAATATTTTCTTTTAAAAGTCAAATGATTGCAACTGTGGATCTGTAAGATTATGTGTTTCCAGAACTGGCCTTTCAGAGGCCAACAGGGTAAGTGTTAATGAACCGTGCAATGTTGGGTAAGAACAGAACAGATGTTTGCACAGCCATCAGGTAGACCTTTGTTTATATAAATGCACCACAGTAGATAATACCTAATACCTTTCTCATGGCTTAAAATAACCTTCCCACTAAAAATACAAACAGGCTTTTCCCCAGTTGTGAACATGCTTAAAATCTAATTAATACACAGCCGACTGCAGACCCTCCAAACTGCTAAGGCAGGGTGGGACCTGTCACCCAGCATCACCTCTTTCATGACACAGTCTTAATCTCCTCCTTTGTCCTTATATTACAGTTTTTGCTCTAAAGGTTTCGGCACTAAAAAAGTGAGGAGGTGAAGCCATAGTTCAATTCAATTTATTTTTATATTGCCTCTCATACAAAGTCTTTCAAAACTCTTTGTGGTGAGAGATAAAATAATCAT
>VRYO01002782.1:29875944-29916521 GCA_009812075.1 Sialia sialis | reverse complement strand
GGAGGCGCTTCCAGCTGTGCTGGGCACAGAAACATCAGCCTGTTGTTTCCTTTCATATGGAAAACCCAGTTTCCATCCAGAAAACAAGAAAACTTCAGCCTGTCCTGAGAAAGGAGTGGAAAAATGCACCAAGTCACCCACACTCATCATCTGACAAACAAGGCAGGAGTAGCCCCATAACCAGGGAGGGAAATTTTTTTGCAAAAGACAACCAAAAAAAGGAAAAAATACTTATGACAACACCATTACTAATTGAACTCAGTGTCCAAAAAGATTACCCCATAATAAGTAATACAATTATTCATAAGGATAATCCTGGAACCAGGTACACACCACACCCTGGCAGAGCTAGACAATCAGGAGTCATCGTGTGGACTTTTTTTATCCTGCTATACCCATCAGATCTAGGAAATAAACACCAAAAAACTGCCCCTTGGGCTCCCAAAGGAGTTCTACCCCATATCTAAACAAAACCTGAATATCAGCACGCTCACCCAGTTTATCCCAGTACAACCTCAAGAAGCAAAGGAGAAAAATGCTCCTGGAAAGCACACTGATAATTAAAGAAAGCATGCAATAAATTCTGTGATACAGTCCTATATTGTCATTGTAAAAGTTTACTACATCTTCGAGGTCCATCGATTCAGAAGCCCACACATAAAGAAGCCTGGTAAAAGAGCATCTAAGAAAATATTTGGGCAAGAGCTAATATTTCTTCCCACCTGTCTTCGTGCCCACACCACTCAACACAAGCCACATCTTTATAACACACAGTAAGAAAACACAATATATAGTAACTCATTTTCTGACCTTTTAATATTTCTGCCATTGATCGTCAGAAGTGAGGACGGCTCTCTATCCTAAGGTGATGGATTATTTAATTAACTATTGACCTTTTCAGTATCAGATGTTGACAATGAATGTGCTCCTGTGTAAGCTGCCTCCTCTGGATGCTGTTCAGTTCTCCAATGCACGTGGATTTGTCTCACATTTTGGTTTTAAGCATAATATTTCTATTATTTAATATAAAAACAAGTCAAAGTCTTGTATTCAATGATGAATACTTTTATGATCCACTGCTTTGAGTTGTCTTTTGAACTGTGCTTCTAGCGGAATTTATGTGAATATTAACAGAATCATTTCTACTGTTTACCTATGACTTAGGTTCCTGGCATTCTTTCAGGACAACTTCTGCACCAAGAGGCAAAAAAGCCAACTCAGAAAGGAGAAATTGTTCATCATCCGTGCACACGGGTCAGGAGACGTCCCAGACTGAAAATTGTAGCAGCCATTTGATATTATGCTTTGCCTTTGGGCCCAGCAAAGACTCCAGCCAGGAACATGATGACATTTACACCAAGCACCTTTAAAAAAAAAAGCATTTTGCTACTTTCCCACAAGACATGCAACGTCAAGCTTTGTTTACACACAAGCAAATTGACTTAAGGCTTTTTCTCCCCCAAAATAAAGAGAAAGGATCCAGATCCTCATCCTGGAGACCTGGAATCCCAGTGCTCTGTTCTCAGCAATTACATATTCAGCTACAATCTTTTTATAAGCAAACAAGGTATTTTCCTCCACGAGCTTGTTGTTGGAACCAAACACTGAACAAATGATCCGTGCCTCCAGGTTGTCAGAGAGATTTACATGTGACTACACAGCAGTTTGGGTATTCCACTGTGATTTCTCTCCAGGATTGAGAGAGTTGATTAATCTATCATATTCCTGGTAGAAACCATCCAGCATTTCTACAGGAAAAAACTTCCTAGCCTGCCACACCTTTGTAATAAATACTCTCTTCTGATTTAATCTGTTCGCTTATAAAATACATATTTGCCGACCCAGGTACCAGAGAGAAGTTTTGGGGGCTTTTTCCTGTTTGTTTTTTAAAACCACTTCATAGGAATAATTCCACCATGTATCCTCAAGCCAGCAAATAACAATTAACAAATTTCTAGGAGGTCTGTTTACAACAAATCGTGTTCTCCTTATTTTATTTATTTTTTAACCATATTTTTGTCTGTAAAATCAGCAGCACACGCAGCAGTGAATGCTCCTGCAGCTGATGGGTTTGGTGAGTGGTTTTAATCAGGAGCTTTCCTTCTGCATCAATCAGCCTTCCCCGCAGCCCAGGAGAAACCCCTCCACACGTCACGGATACACCCGGATAGCGCAGCTATAGGTCTGATTTTTGTGATGCTCATACAATATTATGATAGATATCTATTAGTGGGGAGAGCAGAGCAGACTCTGCTCCTCTGACAGCACTGCTCTTTCTTTGTCAGCGTCAATCCGCGCCGGAACGGCGGGGAATGAGCGGATGTGACAGGAGAGGACCGCTCCAATTATGGATGAAGGGATACCATCTACTCCCACTGGCTGATGTGATTTATCCGATGGTCCTTCGGCATTCACGGAGCAGCAGATTGTAGCTGCTTATGAAGTGACAAATAGTGCTCAATGACATTGACTGACTTGTCTGATCAATTTAGCTCGTCTGGAAAGTAGCCGTGAATCGCTGTCCTTGTTGAATGACAGCACCAGCTCAACCCCACCAACCTGAAACCTCAAATGCCATTAGAAAAACTATTAAAGAGGACTCCTTTTAATCAAACAGCATGACAATTCCATGCAAAGAATGAGAAATGGAAACCTTTCCCACAGCTTCGCTTTGAAACACACCTCACTTAAAGAATGTTTTGCCTTTGAGACCGTGTCAGGAGAACATTTTTATTATTTTATAAGTTCCTGAATATTTGATACTTTTTGGTGGAGGAGTAATGTATCTCACAGAGGGGAAACAAGTGAAGTTTTCTTGCAAGAGCAAACAAAGCAACTTTTCATGTATTCTAGAAAAGTTGCCAACTGTCCCAATTTTACTGAGCCTTAAGTTGTTAGACTAATTTTAAAATTCAGTGCTCCTGGAATCTGGAGATGATGTAATCCCGCTTTTATATTAAAATCAAGAAGAAAAGGAAAAAAAAATAAATTCCTGGTCTTGTGGCCAGAGAGCAACTTAAAAATGTGACTTTTGTCAACGCAGTGTAACCAAAATCCAAAATAAAATTGGAAGCCAACTCACAAATGCTGAAGGGTGTTTGTGGATTCTGAGAAGTAACCTTAGGACTGCTGCAGCCTGGCAGGACTTTTTCACACTTGGGTTTGACAGCACAAAATTTCTTAGAAGTCTGGCTCATTTTGATAGAGCTGTTGCGTTAATACCCTAATATTGAAAACTGTCAAACTCTCAGTGGCTGGAAGCCCTCCTGGCAGAGAGAGCTGTTAAATGGGAAGAGGTGGCAGAGCCAGGCTCTTGGGTGCCACAGAATTCCCACTGCTTTCCTGAGCCTCAGCACAGCCCTTCTAGTAATGCTGGAATTACATGATAAGGTGTCATTTGGCATAAGCAAAGGCCTCAAAATAATTCCTTGAAACAAATACAGAATTAAAATCCACAGAGAAACTTTGAACAATTGTATTTTATCTAGTATTAGATTCGTATTTTTATAAAGTCATAACGTCACGTCACACCTTATAAATAACACTTATGATATTTCTTATATGAAGCAGGCACAGAAGTTGCCTGAGAATGGTAATTCCGTGTATAAATATATACAAACTTGTGAGGGAGTCTGCACACACATATCAATATATATATGGTCATAGCATGAATAAATCAATGTCTGCATGTGGGGGGTGCCTGTGTGCCGTTCATTATATATTACAATATTAAACTGTTATCCATGCACAAGTATATTTATGTATATATTTCAATTTATTAGAGCTAGGCAGGCCTTTACAGACTTAATAAAGAGCAGCAGCATTATAAGCCAAGAACCATTTTTCCCTTTCCCTGTATTATTCAAATTTATTAAACAATATTTCACATTTGTTTGACACAATGTCAAACTCGGGACTCCTAAAGAACTGCTGCAGCTTTGGAACTGTTATGCTTTCTTGGACTTTAATCATTTTTGGCAAGGCTCCATTTCCTGTCAGAAAGTGAAACAGCTTAGGAATGTCATTTTCACGAAAGAAAACAGAGAGAATCCGAGAGGAAGTTCTCCTCCACTCCAGAGCCCCTAAGATACTCAAACACACTCGCAGGAGGGCTGGAATACATCAAACATTAGCAGAGGGAAAAGGACACACTTTTCCCACATTAAAATACATGGATAAAGTTGAACTTTTGCTAAAAATAGTTCCCATGACTAATCCTATTAAGTTTTTAAAAAATTGGGCTGTATCTCCCTTGAAGTCAAATTGTTTTTTAACTTTAGTATGACATTAGAAAAAGACTCTAAAGTGCCTTTGCTTAAGTCAAAGTCCCTGGAAGATTATTTTTTTTTCTTCTTTTCTGCTTTTTTCTTTTTTTTTTTTTTAAGTGAGATATGAAAAATGAGGACAGGAGCATGGATCACTCTTCTAAAAGGGCAATTTACCTATTGAAGAGGTGAGGAGGATCAGACTCTCCCAGATCATCGCTGATGATTTACTGTTTAAAAGAGGCTCCCTACAGAGGGAAGAGGTTCAAGGGAGCAGACCCAGACCAGTGGCTGCAGGAGCTGAGCACAGCCAAAGAGGCAGAGCTGGAGGAAGCCCTGAGACTGTTTTGGGCAAGAATCACCTCTTTTCTTTGATCAGAAGGCTGGTTATGTAAAAACCACCTTGACTGCTTGTTGTGATAGGGAAACAAGGAATGGCCAGATGGATTTTGAGAACACAACCCACACCCCAGCAGGAAAAACACTGCACCAGAAAAGTTAGCAGTTCCCACTGCATCGTGGCCACGTTGGCAGTAAATAGAACTAAAGACTTCTGACAACCACCAGATCCCTCTACAATTTATGAATCCTATTTGGAGCTCATCTGAGTTCTTTTCTTGCAGACCAAACACTTCCCAAGGTTTACACCATCCTTGTTTGTCCTGACATCCCAGACAGAAATCCCAAGGTATGGTAATGCCACGGTTGTTTCAGTGGGAAAGCAGAAGGAAGTTGGCTGCAGAGGAGGGTGAGAATCCAATCCTAAAGGAAAAGCCATTTGCAACAGGATGCTGAGATAAAAAGGATGTTTATCTCCTGCAAGGAATTTGACCTAAATCCAAACAACACTCATGCACAACAAGGAAAGGCAGGTAGGTTTATCTATCACATTCTCCCTAGAATTGGGTCAAACACCAAGTTTTAGGATTTAAGGAGCCTTGCAAATGTCTTGGCCCTGATTGCTTTGGTTGCAATACGTGTTTAAACCTGTGTTCTACAAACCCCAGTGGGACACAGGCTGCCCTGGAGGCCAGATTAGTGAGGCCAAGCTGGGAGAACATCCCAGCACCGTGATCCACAGGATCCAAGCACAGGAAGAGAGTACCCAGCTGGCCAAAGCTGAGCAGAGTGTGACATGTTCAAGGAAAAGACAAAATCCTAAAACGAAAAAGTATAACCCATACTTGGGCTTTGAAAAGCATGCAGTCTAGCTCAGTCACAAGATCAGGAATTGTTAATAATGAAATTAGAAGGATTTTGGAGAAGGAAAAATAAAATACAAATAAATTAATAACACCCTTAGCAATAAATTTGCACTTTCTGCCGTTTGCTGGAGGTGTTTTTTTTCCTATGGATAGACAAGCACAGAGCAGAAGGGGATGAGGAATGGAGGGGTCACAGGAGTTGTCTGCTCCCATAAACCTTCACATCTCCTGTTTGAACTAATTCTCCGTGCACCTTTGGTTCAGCATGAACAAGGAGCAGCATAAACCTCACTCAGCTTTGTACAGGTAGCAGCAAGCAGGCACTCCCTTTGGGAAGAGAAAGAGCAGAGCAGGTTGTGGTGGGAAAACCACCCCCCTTTGCATGTGCTTTTTCTCTCCATGTCCCAGGCCGCCGGGTCAGGTACGATGGGGTGGTCCCAGCCTGTCCCCCACACACCAGGGGACTGTAAAAACTCTCAGCATCAGCCTACATCTGCTTGCCTTGAAGTCGTCCCCCCCACCCACACTTCCATCGCAGCTGAGTGAGGTCAATCCCCAAACACTTGTGAACACGTCGCTCCTTCCCACCCCGCTGAAGCCCCTCCGACAGCATTGTTTTCTTTTCTGCCCCCAGCTGAGCTTTCATGGTGCTCTCTGATGTTCCTGCAAGGAATAAATCATTCCTCCAGCCCAAACCTGTGCAATAGGCACCTTTGCAATCTTCCGATAGCACCATTGCCAGTTATCCTGACAGCATCTTTTTCTTTGGACCAGCCTCTCTGCTGGATCTCTAATCCAACCCAGCACATGGCATTTGTTTGTTGTCAAAAGTATAACTTGGTGCATGCACTTAGAAAAACGCCTTGTAGCAAGTTAGTCACCGAGGAACATTTCCAGTCATTTCTTTTCCAGCACAGACTACAGGTTTCCATGGCTATATTCCACAGGAAAGAAAAAAAATAAAATTCCAATTTCATGTGTAGATGAAATACTTCAAAGTCTCAAACACTCAAGCCATCACTAACACATGCAATAATATAAACTGGAATGAATTTCCAGGATGTAGTAGGCTGAAATCAGCTTTCGGAGCGGCAGGGTGAAGTGCACTTTGACACCAGCCCTCCCCATCCCCTCTCCCCACACCATCTAAATCCTCCTTACCTCACCTTCTTCTCATGGCTGGCTCAGTCTCACAGCAGCTGGCAATCACCAATTAACACCAGAGCCCAAGAACTTGTCCAAGCTACAGCTCAGCCTGCACTTCTGACCCATCACCATAGAATCAGTTTATGCTGCAAACCCATGAAGTCAACTCATTACATGTTCCTCCAAAAATCTCCCCATTCCTCAGCACCCAATCTTCATTCAAACTCATCTTTATCCCCATTTTATCCTGTATACTTCCCTGCATGTTAAGGCAAATATAAAATCATTTAGGCTGGGAAAGTTCTCTAAGATCATCAAGTTGAACCGTTAGCTCATCACTGCCAAGCCCAACACTGTCTCATGTCCCCAAGTGCCACATCTACCAGTCTTAAATCCCTCCAGTAATGGGGACTTAAACAGATTCTATGGAGGGCTGTATGACAAATCATTGTTGAAAGTTTTGTTTGTATTGTTGGAGGAGTCTTCCATTTGTACTAGGGAGAAGGATTCTGGAGAAAAAATATATATCTGGAGCTACACTCCTATTTTTACATACAGTTAAATGCATGTAAGGACTTACTGAACTTCCTGAATTTAATAAGAATTAAAAAAGAAAAAAAAAAAAAGGAAATAATAAATCGTACTGTTAATCAGCTGTTAAACAACAATCACCATGCCCGTTCTTCCTGATAAACTGCGTCACTTAAATCCCAGCCTTTTCCCACTCCCGTTGCTAAAGGTGCCTCTCAAACAGCAGTCCACACATTACACTTGGCCCTCCTCCCTCATGTCCCAGCCTGGTACCTCCTCGAGGGTGTCACATGCAGCCATCCATTAATCTTCCCTTTTTAGCATCTTGCTGAGCCATTCAAAGATGGGCACAACTTCTTGAGGCCTCCTCCGTTTTTCTTCCCCCCCCTACCCAAATTTCCATTTATATCTGGATTTTTCCAAGCCCAACACAACCTAATGGGCAGGAGAAGGCCTGAGCTCAGATTGTTTAACAATGCCTTGAGGGGCTTATTCACCAAAGTTCGTCGCTCTGACGAACAGCTTGCTGCAGCTCTAATGGTAAGGCATATAAAATGCATCATACATTAAATTTAATGTTGCCTCATTAGTCTTAATTAGATTCCTACATTACACCAGGATTATAGTTTCTTCGTGTTTATGTTTGCTCCTAAAATAAAGTCTACACTAGACAACAGTTTGGTGTACTTTCTAACCATTGAATAAATGTGCCCTGAACGGATACCTATGGAAATTCTTAACCTTGAAGAAACTAGAAAGAAATCAGGTGGCATTGCAAATACCTTTCAGATAGAGACTACTTAGAGTTGCTTATAGAGGAATAAATTTAAAGAAAAAAAATATAGCATGCAAATATTAGAAATTACCTTCTATTTTAAAGGGTAAACAGTGAAGGAAAAGGAAGGGACTGTTTGCTTCAAACAAGAGGTAGCTTTTCTATTTTTATGGATGCTTTGATAGATTGCTCTCATACTAATTAATTTTGTCTTCTGGATTAAATTTTTCGCAGTTTATTCACTTTTAGTTGTAAAATCTGTTTCCAAGTGATGCCACTAATTCATCTTTGGAACTTGGTTCCAAACACCAGCAGAGCTCATCCCATGATTAGTCAACATGACCTCCACCAGGACCACACATGTCAGAGGTGAACAGTTTTCTTAAAATGGAGCATCCCACTTTTCTTCTTGCAATTAGTTTGACCAAAAATTTTAAATTTCAAGAAGTTTGGAAAAAATACGGGGCTTTTTGGTAATGTCAAAGAAAAGTTTGATTGTTATAAGCATTGAAAAGGTGAAAGCTGGGTTACCAAATATTGCCATTCTTAATATTTGGCTCAGATCTTGCCGTGAAATAGTTCAGCCTCTTGAAGCTGTTTCTCATCCAGCACAGAGGGTAATTCGTACAAGTCCATCTCTTTCTTTCTGGCTGATTTGTCCAAGCCCCCACAGTAGTACAGAGCAAAAGAGAAGTCAATTAGCATTATTACCAGTGAGCGTTCTGCTGATATTTTTAAGATTATTTCCTTTCATGTCCCATACCATTAATTTGATAAAATTTAATAAAATTTCATTCGAATTTGCATGTGGCCTGGTTTACTTGTTAATTAGAATTTGAAGAATATTATTGAAAAGACAGTGCAAATCTGTACATTTCATTTGCTTAAGGGTTTAAAAGAAATTATTTTGTCCTGTTTGGATTTACCTTCTTCAGAAACCTTTGCACAAAATTGAGCATTTGAGGTTTCTTAATATTTCAGTTGGCCCTACCAGGTAGACTAAAATAACATTATTTCCTCTGAGATAAAACAAGCTGACTTAGGCTTTGAAAAATCATTTCCTTGGCTCAGGAAATAGGGAAAATGCTTAGGAAAATTTTCAAGACCTATCTGGCTTTAAAAGTAGATCAAAGTCTAAATATTTGTTTCACAGACAATACTGAAACAATTATTTAAATGACGAAGAGCGCACATGTACAGACTTTGTTCAAACTCGAATTTAAACTTTTCATCCATTACACTACAGTAGCACATTTTCCTTAGGAATGGCATCTTGGGATAGGCCTGTACAACATGAAAAGGAAAAGGTTTACATTTTCTAAAATCCCCTAATCCTTCCTTTTTGCAGTCTCTCCATAAATTGTTACCTTTTTCCTGAGGGGATAAAAAGCTCAGTGGTTTCTTCGCTTCCTGGGGCAAACTGCAGCTACGGAACAGCTTAAATCCCAAACAAACCAACCAAAACCCCAGAAACACAGAAAACTACCATTCTACATCACAAATTCAAAGAATAACAAAATCTATCAGTAAACGTGGATGAGGACCATATCAATGGGGCACGGATGGATTCACAGGAGGAAGGAGGACTGGACTCACTACAGACATATCTTTAGCAGCTAATATAATGCATAATTACAGCACAGTGCTGAGCACCTGAAAGAAATCTGGGAGAGGAGGGGTGAAAAAAGCAGTTACTGGATGATGATCCGTTATTTAGAAACTGATGCCTAGGAACACATACTCACTTTTATCTTAAAACCAGACAAAGTGTTTCAGAACGGGTAAGACTTAACAGAATTGTTTCTTTTGCCAAAAGGCCCAAGAAAAGTCAACTCTGTGTCTTGCGTGGGTTGGCTGCAAGGCAGGATGCAGCCAGGCAGGACACATTCACCTCCCTCCACTCTGGCTCATGCAAGCTCCAGCAAAAAATAATAGATGTTGTAGGAAGGCTGTGACTTTCTGCCTTTTTATTGCCTTTCTGCCATGGCCCGCTGGCAGCAAGGACAGCCAGCCATGCTGGGCTTCACTGGGAAAGGCTCCCAGCATGGCTGGAACCAGATCCATGGAGAAGGGGAGCGTGTGAACCCCAGGCACCCCACGCTGCAGAGCAGAGCTCCAGATGTTGGAAGAGCCGCGTCTCCCGCTTGGCGCACGGTGGAGGAGGCGACGAGGGTGGTGATCCTGCCGTCGGGAACTGCTCTGCTCTGCAGAGCTGGCAGGAGATGAGAGGTACGTTGTGCTCTGCAAAGAGCTGCAGCAACTTCCTCCAGAGCAACAGGGAGCTGAGCAAAGGGCGGCTGCACTGTAAATCACAGCTCCAAGGCTTCCACAGGTGAGGCACAGCTGGGCAGGGCTCCGCACACCGGGATGGAGCAGCTCAGATCTGGCCCAGCACATGGCTGTGCTGTGGATCCAGACCTTTCATTTTCCTGGCTCTGTGTTAGGGGAGATCTATGGCCTTCCTGCTGGATTTCTTTTGAGACATAAAGCAAGCTCTGGGACAGCACCCAGGAGTGGATTAATTGTTTTATTCTGCCTTCCCAAACAAGGTTCGAGCGTTTCCGGGATCAGCCGCGCTCCTTGCACGCACATGAGCTGTTCTGGCAAGGCCGCCTCAGCCCAATTTAGTTTGAGTGACAAAAGTTAATTTTATTGATGCACAGCCTTCTGTGATGCTAGGTAGGAGGTCCGACGATGCAAATCAAACTGCTTGTCCCAAAATATCCCAGTGATTGATAATGAGGCAGTGATGCAGATTTTTGACACTTTTGATCCTACCACAAGCAAATGCTAAATTTAGCCTCAAGAATTTAAAAAGCTTAATGCCACGTTGCTTTAAAAGTGATCAGTGAAAGATATGCATAGTTTAACAAAGCCCAGTGTTATTCAATGAATTATTTTTTTTCAATGCCAAAACAAAGCTGTAATAAGAAATGTTTCAGAAATAAAGAGGGGAAAATTAACTTGAAAGAAATGTATGTATTGAAACCTGTGAAATATGCTATTCCAGTTTAACTTCACTTCTAGTGGAAAGGTTATATATTGTATTTTGCTTTCACTACTGTATATCTACCTACATATATGTGTCAACTGTTCTGCAAGGTGTATAAGGGACATATCCCAAAGCATTTGAACAAGGAAGATGACTGACGTTTACAAGAAAAGCCTTTATTATATGTCTATATTTTGTTTCATTAATCATGCATGTTCATTAACCAATCATGGTAATTTATTATGCACTGTTTGAAGACACGTTGCATTACAATGGTGTCATTGTCACTTTGATCATCTAAAGATCTCACAGGATGACATTTCCAACCAGAGGACCTGGTTCTTCTGTATGTGCTGCATGAATATGTATAGAGACTCAGAAGTGTTTAAAAAAAAGGAAAAAAAATCAACAACAAACTTGCAGTGCAACAGTGTTTGCAAGATACAGAAATTAATTATGTAGCTCAAAGATAACAACCCACAAATTAGGTAGAAATATTCAGGTGAAGTGATTTGCACATGATTTTAATAGTGGATAAGCACCACAAGGAGATGGCATTCATTTTGTCATGTAATATTTGATCATTAAGTGTTCTGCTAGGTTGTATCATGCTCGATCTACACAACAATCTGAAAACACACTCTTTACAAAACAACCTGAAAATGTTCTCAAAAGTTTGGGCTTTCATCACTACCAGCTATTGCATTTATACAGTAAGAAATTAAATATATGTTTGCCAAAAGACACTTAGAGGCCCCACTACCATAATGCAGCACTTGCTTTCTCCTCAGTCTGAGGTCACTGCAAGAAATGTTGTGAACCTGAGCAACACATAGAGTCTGATTTTATGGAGCCAAGGTTTACAACTTCTTCACTGCTCATTTCTGCCTTCTATTGCACCTTTCATAAACGTACTGATTAATATCAAACAGTGAACAACTCTGACAAGCAGGATTACTAATCCAACATAACTGTTTATAGTGTGAATGAAAAAAGTGCTCCATTTCCAGCCACTGCACTTAATAATAAATTCCTGTTGTACTTAAACGTTGAAGGGATTACATAACTGTCAAAGTTCCTTTAAATGTTAAGGGTAGTAATCATATTAAAGACACACTATACAGAAGGGAAAGCAAATGTCAGTTTAGCTATTATTACCATATTTGCATGGAGTTTGGAAATATAGGGCCAGATTCCTAAACATGCCACGTTGGGGCTCGTTGTGGCTGAGCGAAGAGGAAAAGGAGCTGCAAACCCACCCTGCCAGTCGTGCTGCAATCTTGTGCCATATAAGGGTCAGAAAAAGGAGCTTCACGTGCCCTAGCACAGCCACAGGGGCTGTTCTGGATTCCACCAGCTGAAACAGGACCACCAGGACAATTGTGCCAGAGAGACGGAGGGGAATGCCACTCATTCCTCCGGCCTTGCTCCCTCTTCCGCTGCGCATACTTCCCGCGAGGGAGCTGCTGGGTTGGCTCAATACCAGCCCAGGACAATTCTGAAGCACCCACTTAAGACATGCTTATGACAACTGCGACCCTCTTGGGTGTCCCTAAGACAGCAAGAGCCAGGAATCTGGTGCAAACAAGATCAAATATGCAGATGCTCCCTGTGCGGTCTTTAGATACCGTTCCTCTGACCTCTGCTATTGGCTAAAACATATCAAACACCCTGGAGTCAATTAGTAACAAGCAACACTATGAATTGTCCAGAGAAAATTAGCATAAATTAATTAAACTTCAAAAATTTGAAATTTTTAAAAAAACCCCAAGAGCACAGCAATAAAACCCCCCAAGTAAGCAGGCCTCCAAATCCAGCGAAGACCTAGATCTCAGATTGCACTCTATATTTACCTCCTTCCCTGCATTTGGAATCGTTTGCAGGATTAAAACCTGAGCCTGGCGCCTCCCTACACTACGATTATTGGCAAAGAAACAAATCTTTGACTGTCTCCCAGTACTCTTTTAAAGGACTGGGGTTATTCACGCAGAGCCACACCCCGCATCCAGCAAGACAAGAGGAATGCTTGCCCGTGGAAGTTATGTGCACGCAATGAAACCTTTGTTCCCAAGTTAGAAATGGGACCCCATTATTAGCATTCCTGATATTCATAGCACTGCTGGCATTCCACAGCACCCAGCAGGGCCCAGCCAGCAGTCCCAAGGAAAAAAAATGTCTAACCTTGAGTTTTATGTCATCCTGAAATCAGTTAATTTCAGAAGAACTCACCTGCAGTGTCCAGCTGCAGTGTTTGCTTTGAGAGAGAGGATTCCAGCCATAGTCTCACCCAAAAGATGAATGCCAGGGATGCCAGTTGGTGCTGATGTCTTGGAAGAGCATCAGAGCTGAAATCCTTCCTCCTGTGCTCCCTGAGTGGTGCTCTTGGAAGTGCCCCACTGATACACTGCATCACCAGCAAGCTTTGCCTTATAATAAATAGAATAATGAAAAGGCAAAGAGGAGCAATGCAATTAATTCACATCCAGAGATAGTTGCAATATATTTGATATATTTGATACCTAAACATTAAGCATTGTCTGGTAACCTACACAGTGGTGGGTGGAAAGCAGTCTCCCATGGCTCAAGAATCCCTGAGATGTTGAACATTTTCCTCTACAAACTCAAAAATTCAAAACATTTGCCAATAATACACGTGTAAGAATAGAGATGTCTCTGGATAGGGTCTAGAGAAGGTCAAATTGCTTTGAAACATTGCCTCTTTTTTTAGGATAGATATCACTATGGCAGTGATAAATATTTTGTGAAAAATCTAAATAAAGCAGTCTGGATGTTGCATACTTAGAACGGGTGTCACTAAAGTTGTTTTTTTTTTATTCCCCCAAGTGAAATTTCTAGGAAGGATTTTGGCAACTTTGTTAGTGTGGAAATCACCATGGGAAGCGCATTGGCCCCAAGGCATTTGACGACCTGCGACGTGTTCCCTGTCACCACATCTGGCCCCTCTCCATGTCAGCCTCTTCCTTTACAGGAATTCTGAGGTGGCAGAGGAATTGGTCATGCTCCTATTTCTCAGCATTCTTTTCTGAGAAAAGCTATCAAAACAAACTGCTTTTTAAAATTTTTATTTTTATTTTTTTTTTTAGTTAGCTCTTCTTTTTTTAATCTCTGGTTTGGTGTTTGTCCACAAATGGAGAAGGAGACATTGTGGCTCAGCAGATGGTCACCTTAGATGTTTTCCTGAGGGTTGGAAAGGTTCGAAGAGGGAACCCCACACTCTTTCACTGGATCCTGAGATCCCCCTGGCCCGTTGACATCTACCGGCTAATGCCTGATGACAGGGCAATGGAGGCTGCATGTTTCAGCTGCATTTCTAACACTATCAAAGCCCCTTTCCCTTGTAACTGAACTGTTCTAATTATGCACATTTCCCTTTGCTGTATTCCTGAAGGTCTTGTCTCACCAAATGATGTAACTCTTGATTACAGCTCTTGTATTCGGCTTGTATGACGAGGCTGAAATAGTCCTGAACACCTTGATGACAAGTACATGGATTTGCCTGGCAAAACAATAACCACGCTAAAGCTCTTTTAACATCCTGGTTCCTTTGCTGAAAGCGTCTGCCTATACTGTCAATTCATCCTGTGCCTCTTGGGTGCCTGACTCCAGCACAAGCATGCAAGTCCTATAAATGAATCCATGCCGCTGGGGGTAGCACTTACAGTGGAAGAGGATCGTCTCATGAGTGATAAGGGTGACAGAAGTGCAGAGCAGAGCTGAGTGGATCTGGCACTCATGTTGTGAGCAACACAGCATCCGTACGGGAAGATTTTCCCACAGAATGACATGCAATAATTTATTCTAAGCCGTTCCAACTTGTGTGTGGTGATGTTTTCTTGGGTTTTTTTATTTGGATTTTTTTTCTTCCCCTCCTCTCTGAAGTTTCTATCTTCTGCAGCTCTTCTCTAAATAACTGTTTAAGATGCCACTGCTAAAAGGAAATACATTGTTTGAAGGAAAAGTAACCCATCTGACCAAGTAAATAATTAATAGTCAACACTATCCCCACATAATTACATTCTACAAAAGAGCATCACTGAGAAAGAAGGGTGGATTTTTTTACAAAAATACAAAGGTCTAAGGTAACAGTAAAAAAGACCCCATTTTAAACCAGTGGTTATAAATTCACAATTAAAATAAAAATATGTCTCACAAAGTTTTAAGCAGGAAATCCTTTTTTTTTCAATGACAGCCCTGTGCTGAGTATTTCAACTTCCTAAAGGTCAGAGCGTGAAGGACTTCCAGATCCCCCAATGCTGCGCAGCACAGAGGAGCAGAAAAACTCTTATCCTGAGCCAGAGTGGTTTCCCAACACATCCACTGTAATGTCTCCAGCACCAGCCACCACCAGATGTTCCAGCAGATGCCAAAGAGGATGAAATTAAGGTGGCTGTGGGATGTTCCTTGTCTTCTGGAGGAAATCAAACATGTTCTAACCACGTGTGACCTGGAACCAGATAGGTACAGGCTCTGTGCCATCACTGCTGAGAAATATAAATTGCAATGGGACATCCTCCCATGTACTGCTGCCCTGACCAAACTTCTGCTGGAATAGGTAGAATCCACTGATCTCAGGTTTGAAATCATAGTGCAAAAGTCTTAAGAATTCCTGGACACCTACAAACACCCTTTTGTCTTTCTCTCAACTTTTCTTATCTCCCCCTTCCACCTAAGTCGTCCCCTTCTTGCTGCTTAGCAATTTGCTAAAAATAACTATAAACTAAAAAAAAACATATATTGCTACACTTACCTGACACAGAAAGTCCACAGTCTACAATTTACATATTTATCAAAGATCTGTACCAGCATTTAAAAACTTCCATTCCATTTAAATGCAGACAATCAAGCAAAGGCAACAAAAAATTCCTGTACCTTTCCCCTGGAAATTTTACTCTGGCTCAAGCCTTTGCTCACATGTCCATGAGATGTGATCCTCTTGCAGCCTGTTCCCCAGATGCTGGTGGTTAGTGCAGAAGAGACAGGGAGTCCAATCCTGCTTTTCAAAACATTTTTCCTTCTCTCTCAGGCACCTTCTGCCTCCAGCAGCCTGGGAAGAGACTGGTTCTTAAACATGTTCCTTTAGAATAAAACTAACTCCCCCCCAAAATAAGCATTGAAAGGAGGTAAGCACTCAAAATTACTCATTTCATTTAGTCTTGAATTTCCTAGGCAGCAACCTCAAAATACAAGCACAGCCTTCAAAACACGAGCTTGGAATGTTAACTAAAGGTCACAATTTTATTATTTTTAAACCAGCTAAGTAAGTGTCTTAAAATGTCCAAATGGAAAAGAAAGAGTAATGATGTAGCAGTTTGAACTATTTAGCAAGTCTTAAATACGAAAATATGAAAAATATTAAAATCCATGTGGTGAACGACCAACTCTCACCTTGGTGTATAGCATTGGGAAAGGAGAGGAAGAACTTTTAAGAAATGTACTACAATATGTGCAATAATTGGTAGATTTGAAAGGTGAGATTATCAGAGATAACAGTGCAGCACAGATATCTGGTGTGGATTTAGCAGACAGATTCTCCAGGTGGTAATTCTCACAGCACACAACTACAGTACCACAAAAATCACACACAAATTTATATATATATATAAATACATAAAACAGATTTTTGAAAATTACAATAATTAACAAATAGGAGGAAACACGACAAAACTGGTTTGAGAAAAAACCTGTGAGGTTCTGAGCAGGTCTGTTCCCTCAGATATCTGTGATGCTCCCAGGGCAAGGCTGCAGGAGCACGTGAAGCATTGCTGTGAGCATATGCAGGTCTTTGTGAGACTGTCTTAACAGATTTCTGTAATACATACGTGATTTAAAAACACTTTCATTTAAAAGTTCCGGTTTTTTAAGCACATCAAAGCTTTGCAAATGTAGATTTATTTCTTTTAATAGTGCATATTAATAATATTGATATAGTTATTACTATTCATATTTGAAGACTCACAAATACAAATTTTTCAAAGATTACTTGAAATTCAAAATGAGGAGTAAAGAGATCCATAATTTAGAGGGTAGAAGTGGGAGTCAAGTTTTCTGGAGCCTAATTTTCCCAGTGTTTAAATATTGCAGAGAATCAATGCAAAGCTCTGAAATGAACTTTGGAGAAACTGTTCATTCTCTTTACTACACTTATCCAATACATAAACTCAATAGGCTAAAATTCATCTACTTTACAAAGATTTGATGCAGCTTAATAGAGTGCTTTGAGATCTTGTGATGAAAGAGTGAACCCAAGTACAAAGTAATATAATAAAGATAGCACCATTAATTAGAATTATTAAAATTCATACACTAAAATCTATAATCTAAGCAGTAGGGACCAAGTTATTCATGGGTGTTTAAAATAAGGAAGACCATTAAGAATACTAATTTTGACAACTGAACCCAGCATACCAAAACTGTCCCTTTTGTTCTGTTTAATCTTTGGGGAACAGATAAGTTCAGAAAGGAACAATAAGCTGCTCTGGCTGTAGTCCTTGATATGTTTTTTAAGATGGTCAGTTAGTACTCAACAGCAAGTGCTAAAGAAAACTTCTTTTCTGGAGCAACCAGTGGTGCAATGGGGTAAAAGACAATTTTTAATTTACAGTAATTTCATGATTATAAGCCGCACCTTTTTCATTGAAGAATCCAGCCTACCTCAGCAGTGCGGCTAATCATCAGGTGCAGCTTATCTATGGACAAATCCCAGTGAAATGCCAACCCGGAAGTGAGAGCCGGCCGGGGAGGGCGCCTGGGGCTGCCTTTAAAGGCTTCGCTGGTCTATGAAAACTGTTTGCAACTTGAGCACCTGACACCAAACCCTGCGCTGGTGCCATTCTGTTACTAACTCGTTACTTTGTCGCACATGGATTCTTGCTTTAAAAAAAAAAAAAGTGCGGCTTATATTCAGGTGTGGCTTATAATTGTGAAATTACTGTAATTTGAAAGGTGGAGAACAACACTCTAATTGTCACAGGAGGGGGCTGGGCATGGAGAAGGCTGGATGGGGTTCTGAGCAAGCTGGTCTACTGGAAGATGTCCCTGCCCATGGCAGGGGGTAGAGTGAGATAATCTTTAACCCAAACCATTCTCTGAATACACAGATGCCAGTGAAGGCTGTAGTCCATGCACAAGCCAGCTCTCTGTGCTTCATTTTTCAGACTTCAACCCTTCTTGTTCATGCCCTCAAGAGAAAAAACCCAGGTAGCCTCCACACACATTTGTCTAAGCCACACCTTGGCTGGGGAGGTGAAGAACTGTGACTGTGCCCGTGTGTCCCATCCTGCCATCTCCATCCAGCCAAACCTTGCTTTATCAGACAAACTTACACATGCAAAGCTCTGCTTGGAGGCAGCAGGATTGTCCAGCAGCACTGGTGTCTAAAATAAGCCACAACAATGGCCACATCAGATCTGCTGCCAGCCTGGGGACTGTGACTAACTTGTGCATACATTTACATAAGTTATGTAAAAATGAATGTATAAAGTTATATTTATCTGTTCTTGTATCTTCTTTGATATGAGTGGATGTTGCTTGTCCACCCACAGTAAAAACTTACAACACTGTAGGCTTATAAATAAGAGAGCAGGAGAGCAAATTACAACAGATTTCTCCTAGGTTACACTTCAGATGGTCTGCAGGGGACTGGAGTTGTGGACAGCAGTGAGGGCTTGCAGCACACAAACAAATTTGCCAGCAGTGTGGCACCATTTCCAGCGCTCATGTTCCCATGAATAATGGAATTCCTGTGATAAGTAATTTCATCTCTTCACCTTCCTTCCTCACTGCACCCAAAGCCTTTGCACCAATCAATCAATTACAGCTCTCTTGCCATATCCCACCCCAAACTGGACACAAAAGTGGGAAATCAGGGTCTGAGCCAAACCCACTGGAAGTTGGTGGGAGTTTTCTTGCTGACTTCAAAGAGAGCTGGAGCAGGTCCTCACTGCATAGCCAGGAAGATGTTCATCAAGATTTTTAAACGTGATTTTTTCTTCATCTTTTTACTGCCTAACTTCATAATCTCAGTTTCCTGGACTGATGCCATGGATTGCTGTTCTGTTGCTGATTTACAATAAACAGAAGAAAAACTCTGCAAACATATATTTTACTGCCAGTAACAAACACTTCGAATTCCTTCTGTATTTTCAATGAAAAAAAAAATACTAAAAAGATCTAGAGAAAATACAGTATCTGGCTTAATCCCTAATTGAAGAAGAGTAGATTGTTATGGAGACACAAATTATATTTTTCATAATGAATTTCATCAGAATACAAATATAACAATATTGCTTTTTTGCCTTTCAACTAGGGAACATCCTATTTTAAACTTGGGAACCATTTAGCTTTCAGATTTCTCAAAGTATTTGCAAGGAGACTTGGAATTTCAAAGTAATTGCAAGGGTATGTGAAGCTCAAATCCAGTTTAATGACAAAGGGGGAGAGAAACCAAGAAATCTTAATTAGCCCAACCAGCGATAACTAGATTCAGTTTCTGGGTGAACAGTGTCAGATTAGTACAAGGAAACAAAACAGTCATTTAGGAAATATCAAAGTTCTGTGGGAAGGAGGAGAAAAAAAGGTCAGGAGAGCTCAAAATCAAGTTGCCATTACCCCTGTGAAACATCAGTGCTCCAGTTGTCTGACATAACAAAATGTCTGAACTTTCCTCATTGGGACCAGCTTGATTTATCATTACATTTTTGCTTCAAATGATGCACAGTGGATATATCTAATATATTTAGTCTCAGGAAGAGAATTAGGAAGAAAAAGTCCCACTAAAAATATTATTCATCTCTGCCTATAATGTATATATGTGTATATTTACAAACACAGGTATCCAGGGAGCACAATCTCATAGGTAACTGCCTCAGCAGATAGAGATATATTTGTATTTGTATTTGTTGTTATTCCATGGCCATGCTCTGATCTCTGTAAACACAGGATTAATGAGTTTTCTTGAAACTTTCATTGTGTATCCAATTGAACAAGAATATCTTCTTTGGAGAACACAATATAAATTACCTAATTAAGACACATGATCTGTGTAATAAACCCACATATATAAAACATGTGCAGCAAAGAGTTTTTCAGTCCAAATGTGTCAATGGATTTTATTTTTTTTTCAATTCAAGAGGAAAAAAGTATGCCACATGTAGACTAACAGTCTCCCAAATTTCCTTTTTCTTTTTTTCTTTCAATTACGAGGGCATTGTCGTTACACAAGTCTAAAACAGAGCTCCTCATCCTGGGAGATTTGTAATTTATTTTCAGATTGTAACCAAAAAATGCATATGTTCCACTTTAAGAGTTGATACATATCTATGATGTTTTAAATTTGTACAGCAGCTATAGATCATCCTATATCACTATTGCAATTATTGCTGACTAAAAAATTAGCATGATCTAGACTAAGTATAGCACATAAAATGCCAACAGCTTGAAGTTCCAAAGGAGGAATGTGATCCTTGAGTACATAAAATGGAGGATAACAACAGCAGAGTGCTGCTGTCTCCTCACTATACGGCAGGGAAAACTATTAGAAAATAAAATTTTAAAAAATCCCCATCAAATTAAACTCAAAAATACCCAGTTCTGCAAATAACACAATAAAATACCTGGCAAATTTGCTGGAATTAACTCAGGGGAGAAAAAACCCCCCAAACCCAACAATTTTTAAGAACTGTTGCAGATTTAAACTCCACCTGTTTCATTTAAGAAAGAGAAGGATTTTTATAAAAGTTAAATTGTTTCAGGTGTAAATAAGAATCAAATTCTGAAGGTTGGAGGGCTAGAGAAATTTAAGTGAGAAATATTTTCTATATTGAAAAAGATTTACAATAGAACAACATATTAAAATTTGTTTTTTTCCCGAGGAAAAATATATTTCAAGCTTAGCCTTTAGGAACTATTTAAGCTAAAGAATAAATTGGAAATATCATGGTGATATTAATGAACAAAGCACTATGGCCTATAGATCAAGGGGTCAGACCAGTCCCTGCTGACCTTTAAATATAAAGTGCAGCATTTTATTTAGGGCTTCTACTCTTTGTATTCTGTTAGTCCTGAGAATTCCCATCACAGTAAAATTCTGCATCATGGAAGATCCCGAGCAAACAGACACATTTCGTGAGCTGTCCCCAAGAGTTTACAGCCTTTAAGCTCGGTTTTGCAACTTGCAGTGAATGAAGTTCCACAAAAACAGGATCATTTTCCCAAATTCAATGATAACACAATACTGACTTTTATTGCAATGGTATTTCTTTCATTTTGCCATCACAATATTTGGGAGCTCGACTGCATTCCTCTCTAAGTGGTCTATTCTGTTTTGCTTGTACGAGACTCCAAATTGCCATTGAAAATTCCCCAGATTATTAACTTTAACCTCCTGGTGCCAGCTATTTGAGATGACAAGCCAGAAGGCAGGCAGGGCGGTGTGATGGAACACGACATGTACGTGTTCCTGGAAAATACACTGGAGACTCCTCTCTTTCATCTGACCTCTCCAACACTGAAATGCTCATTACATTGGCCACACAGATTATTTTCACATTTTCAGGCCCCAAAATTTTTCCAAGTAACCCAGGGAACGATTTACTAATGCTCATTTTGTCATATCTGAGCTAATGGGGTGTCCCAACTTCAGTCACAGAATCATTGAGTGGTTTGGGTTGGAAGGACTATTAAAGGTCATCCTGTTCCAGCCCTCCTGCCATGAGCAGGGACATATTCCACTATCCCAGGTTTCTCCAAGCTCCATCTAACCTGGCCTTGGGCACTTCCAGGAATCCAGAGGCAGCTGCTCTGGGCACTCCCCATCCTCACAGGGAAGGATTTATTCCTAATCTCTAATCTAAAACTACTCTCTGGCAGTGTGAAACCATTCCTTGTGTCCTGTGCCTCCATCCCAGTCCCTTTCCAGCTCTCCTGGAGCCCCTTTAGGCACTCTGAGCTCTCCCTGGAGCCTTCTCCTCTCCAGGTGAACATTCCCAGCTCCATGCCTTCCTCTGGACTCTGCAGCATCTCCAGATCCTCTCACACTGGTGACCCCACAGCTGGTTTCAGTGCCTCTCTGCTGGACCAGCCACACTTTGAGGGTCTCTGCTGTCCCTTGGAGGTCTCATGGTGATGAGAAACAGCCACAAATTGCACACTCCGTGTTCAAGCAGCACAGTTCATGTCCCCAGGACTGCTGTGCTTCTGCTCACCACAATAGTTACTAAAAGCTTGTGCTCCAGACTGGTGGGATTGGGCTTCAATTTTTAGCACACTATTTTCACTGCAACCTACACCCAGCCACAGCTTATCTATCATTTGATTCTGACAGATACATATTTTATATTTTGACAAGCTGCCCACTTGACTGCTTTCCTGTGACATCATCTTATCTCTGAATGTACCAACCTGTTAATAACTTCATTTTCTGGTTGAATTTTTCCAAATTAAATTAAGCAGGCGAAACATGCTAAGCTCACCAAGTCCTCTTAACACTTCTGCTGAAGGGCATCCTCTGATAGCTTGATTTTGAAAAGGGCAGCACACAACCTGTTCAGACAGGGATCTGGTCCAAAATATCAGGTTTCTGGAAGGTCCAAAATATCAGGTTTCCCCTTCAGCTAAGAAATCAAAAAAAAAAAAAAATGACAAAGCACGCAACTTAAAAACAAAAAAATAAAATTTTACCATCTGATAACTGATATTCTAAAAATTGTATCATTATTTAATGGTACTTGAAGAAAAATCATGAGAAAAAAGGAGCGATGAAATCTAACAAACATTTTCAAGTTTTCTATTGTAGAAAGAATGATGGAAGTTAAATGTAGTTCAGTGGTAGCATGAAATAATTTTCTTTCTAACATGTTACAATAAAAATCAGCAGAAACTTTTCCTTCTTTGTAATTAAAACAGTTTTAGGGGAAAAAAAAATCTTATTCCTGAATATACTATATAGTAGTAATTAAATATGGGCACTTTCATACTTATTCCATAATTAGCTTTTCTGTGGAAGCAATACTGCACTGGACATGAAATCACAGGACAGTGACAAAATTTAATTGGATAACACGGACACAAAATCAGAAAACCAGGCTCTTTTCCCAGTTGCAGAGCTCAGAACATTCCTTCCCATTCTGTGTCTCAGCCTGCTGCCATTTAAATTGAAAATGCTGCACCAAGAGAAGGAAAATCAATATGAAAACATAGCACAAGTTATTTTTTTTTTCAGCTGTGTTACAATGCGAAACGGAGCGCTCTCAGTTCCTGAAGGCTCCCAGTGCACTTGGGTTGTTTCAGAAATAAAGTTTGGCATTCGCAGAGCCACGATCACAATTCCTGACCCACTTGGCTGCTGGTAGTAAAGGAGGAGTCCAAAGGAACAGAGCCACGCTGTGCCCAGAGGTGAATCAGCATCTCTGGCCACCATCCCATCCTGGGGACAGTCCCAGGGATGGACTCTGCACTCCAGACACATCCTGCCTCAGAGAAAGGGGGCTGGCATGTGCCCACACAGAGCCACCAGCACCGTGGCATGCAGGAAGCACAAAAGCCCAACAGGAAAGGAGGCCGAAGTCTCCAATCCCTTCATCTTCACTGTGACCCCACAACCTGCTCTGCACTGAGAGGGGAGATGATGAACTGAGAAATAAACCTGCTGATACTCCCCTGGGCTTACACCTTGGAAAGCCTGCTCAGGGATTTGAGCTGCACAAAATGCCCCCAGATAAATTACCACCACAGTGGGACTCGTTAGAATTTATAGATTGCATTGCTTGAGACACCTGAAAATTTCCACTTAGTGCCAAAATCCTTGCTTCAGACAATCCAGGGAGTGTGTAGCTTTTATCTCTAGCAGGGCGTCAGACTCCAGCTGGGGGTTCTGAGAGGAACAGTGGAGCTCATTGTGCTGTACACCAGCAACTTTCAGAGATGCTGAGTGTGAGCAGTGCCACCCACCACTGGAGAAAGTGGCAAGAATGTGCCAGAACCTGCCAGAGCTCCTCAAGCTCAGGCCTTCCTTTCCCCACTTCTCTCCACTAGGAACTTCCAGTCCAACCTTACGTTTATTGGAAAACACATTAAGACACAAAACCAGAAGATACAATAAATATTTTTCCTTACCAACACTAAAACAAATTTCTTATGGTGCTCACACTGGCCTGATTCCATCCATCATATTCCTGTAACAACCCAAATTTAATTCATTGAAGGTTTTGCCTAGAAAGGAGGCTCAGAGCTGAGGCAGAAGAAACCTGGGATCAGAGACCAGCTGCAGAAAAGGCTTTTAAGCAGAGATCTACTAGAGGGTAGCCACTTGCAGCATCTGAAATACATGTTTATTGTATCGGGGAGTGGAAAAACCAATCCATAACTCCAACTTGTTTAAAATAGATTTAATTAGAACTAATACAAATGCATCTATCCTACATGGTTGATCTAATCAACAGTGGCAGGTTTAATTACAAGCCTATTTAAGGTGAACATATTGCATTACCGTGGAAAAGATGCATTATTTTACATTGTAGGTGTACCTCCTACTTCTCTATCTGTCACACAGGCAGTGCCTTTAATCACTGTTAATGTAATGTCTCTTTTTGCAAGCTCTAATTTTTTTTTTAAGTTTTAAGCAGAATCCAATGGAATGCAACACAAATATAATAATTGCAATCTATTTTTTTTTTCCTTGCAATTTAGTTTTCACCACAAAGAAAATGACAGGTCTAATATGAGGCTCCTGAAATGTAGTTACATCTAAGCTTCAGCGCTCCAGAGCACATAAAATAAATATATGATCAATGAAATGAAACATGACAAAATGTTTCATATTGATGTTATTTTTCTTTTCAAAACGTCTTTTATGGTTAATGCCCTCAGTCACTTTTTCCATACATTTTCTTTTTTGTAATATATAGCTTTCCTAGTTCTGATTTCAAGTTCAGGGTGCCTGGGGAGAATTGGAAGATTTCTTCAAACCAAGACTGTTCCTTCAGCCTTTCACATGAGAAAATTGTTAGGCGCATTAAAGTATTCCTGACTATGTTGCATTCCTTTGTTCAGAGTGAGTTTTGGGAACACATCCTTTTCTCATTATATTTCCATAAAATATATTTGATCTATTCTATTCTTAGAATACCTCTGATGTGGTCTGTGAATGGAGCACAGTATAAAAATATTTCTTTTTTTTCTTTTTCTTTTTTTTTTTTTTTTTTATACGAGACAAAATGTTTCCATTTCTTAGACACATAAAAAGTCACTGTATAGCGCTCCACGAAAGTAAAACTTTACAGAGAGTGTTAGTGCAACTCGGCACAGATCTCAACAGCAATCCATCCTCGCAGCATCCAGTTGTAACTTGGAACCTCATCAAATCCACAGTGACAGAGGGAGAAAGAGGGAGAGGAACAGAAAAAAAAAAAGGGAGAGAAATAGAGGAGGAATGAGACCTGGATAATACTACTGGGAAGCGAGTTTATATTTAGAAGCACAGAAAGATGTTAACCATGTGCCTGCTAGAAAAAAATAAATCTACCCTAATGGTGGTTGACAACAAAACCACCTTTGGAAAAAGTCTTAAACTTTCAGCGCACACCCCAGGATATTCCCAAATGTAGGCAGATATTTGAAATGGTCCCACAGACTGAGCAGTGCAGCAATTTAGGTGGTGTTTTTTCCCCTTCACAATCTGCTGATTGTTTTCTCCTTTTCTTGAGAAACACGGAGTAGCACCCTCTGAGCTTTTCTGCAGCTTGGCTTGGCTGTTTATTGCTGCACCCATAAAATTATGGTTTTGAGCAATCCCTTCCAGGACCCTTCTATTCCCTAGGGTTTTCCCCTGGCCCAAGGAGCGCCACTCCGATCTGACACGTCGGGAATGCGAGGATCAGAGCAGGTCTGGATCCTCCCTGCCCTGATCCTCCCTGCAGGAATGGCATCTGATGGGAGCAGGGAGCCTGCAGCAGCCCAGCTGCGTTGGGTACTGACCACAAATGACTTAATCCCCAGCATAAACAAGGCCTAACGTTCAAAACTCATCTGCTGATTCCCTCGCAGCTTCCTATTCACAGTTCACAGGAGATGACTTCTCCTGGTTCCCACGGCTGGAGAGTCAGGATCAAAGGCTTGAAGGAAAAAGAATATAAGGCTTTTCTTGGGTTTATATTTTTTCTTTTTTTTTTTTCTTTTTTTTCTTTTTTTCTTTAAACTCAGGTTGCAAAAGTTTTTGCTGAGGTGTTTAAAAAGAAATAACCATATAAAATTTTAAGCAGTAACAGGGTCATGTAGGTGCAGGCAGCAGTGACTGCATGGGTGCAGTTTGTGTCTCTCACTATCCTCAAAAAATCATATATTTATTGTTGGTGCTCCAGAGACAAACTGGCATTCTGTCTATTTGAGAAGCCATGAGAAGTCTTCAAATGCCTGAAAGCAAGCAAAGTAGGGGAGTTTAATATGTTAATTTTTAAAATTTTCATCATAACCAAAAAATATTAGAGAAAAATGATGTGAACCACAATGTAAAATCAACAAATCACAATTTTTATTTTTTTTTTTTATTTTTTTTTTTTTTTTTTTAATTACCGTATTTCACTTTAGAGGAGAGAAATAAAGTTTATGGACTCAAAATCAGACTGGTGGTGTCTGCCTGAGAGCCTTCTGTGTATGAACAGCACAAAACATCTGCCTGGTCCTGCAAAAACGGCAGAGCCTGGAAATGTGGGAATTATTCACGTAGGTGTGTTGGCAGGCTTGTGTCATCTACCCCATAATGCACCTGGTTGCTATCACTTTTACTTTAAAGAGCACTAAAACTCAGCTAACAAAATTTAAAAAGAAAATCATATAAAGTGACATATAAGCAGGTTTCACATGTGAATAAAAGAGCTGCAGCGTGTTCTTCGACACGTGAAGTGTACATTTGCTTTTATCAGGCTTTTCCCAATTAAAATAATGGAAAGCATTCACTACCAAAAAAAAAAATTCAAACCCCTCAAACCAAACTCACCCCCATTAATAAGTATTGCATGTGTAGTTGGATCATTCTGGCACAGGAAGATTTTGCTCCCCTCTATGAAACTTTCTTGGGTAACATTCGGCATCCGATTTCACAGATTTCCTGCATAAAGGGACTTATGTGAAGGGAAGTTTTTTCTGCTAGGAACTCTCCAATTCCAGCAGTTATTTGAATTGCCATGTGGCACTTCAGCACCCTTGGCTCTGTTACTGTCACCCCAGGTCTCAGCAATGCCCATCCCAGCACTGCAGGCAGATCCACGCTCCAGGAAGGTGCTCTTGGTGAGGGACACTATTTCTTACCCCTGAGAGTGGCTCTGGTGATGCTGACAGGAGCCAAGAGTCACCCCAGCACAAACCTTCTGGCTGAGCTACTCAAGGAGAGTGATGAATGCAAACTGGAATAATTTAAATTAATTAATTAAAGAGGTGATGAGTTATCACATAAAGCTGTGTGAGCTCCCCTTGTCATGGTGTAGCTGAATTTTCAGCACTGAGAATCACAGAGTATCTTGAATTGGAAGAATCCCTTCAAAGTCCATTTTCTCCATTAAAGAGGCTTATGAGCTTCTCACTACCAGGAGCTGAAGAGTCTGTGTGTGATGGACACCATCTCCCTGCTTTATCTTAATTAACAGCCATGCTCCCATGCTCACCATCATCCCTTCCCAAAGCTCTCCATTCCCCTTCACAATTCCTGGATGCAAACCCAACACCTCAACTGAGAGCATCCCGAGGCTTTGTCCACTTCAAAGGAAAAGCAACTCTCAACCCTTCATCCAGAATTAAAATAAAAGAAAGAATCACATGCTTCACTTCCCCTAAAGTGCAGGGACTTTGGAATGGCTGGGATCAGGACAGATTTAGCATCTCAGCTTCCCCCAGCACGTTCTGCACATCTACTGATGTGCAAGGTACAGGCCAGTGACAGAGTGAGCACTTTGCTTATTGACATTTCTTCCTATCAGCTCAGCGATCTACAGGATCAATCCCTTAATTTGCAACATCTTTTAAGCATGTCAGAGATCAGAAATGAGCCATATCTTGGTTCTTAATAAGTTTCTATATAAATCACTGCCTGATTAAAAACAAAACATAGTATCCTCCAGTAATGATCAAATTCTACAGTATAGCAATGTTAATGACCCTTTACTGTGGAACACTGGAATATTTTTATAATAAAGGTTATGACTTGCATTGTATTTATTGTAAGCAGGGGGTTTATATTCTAAAAAAATCAATATTTTAATATGTAACACCTAAATATATGACCTTCCTATGGCCACATTTCAAAGGCAATGTGTGTGTTCCATTTAACTTTTTTCTTACCAAAAAAAAAAAAAAAAAAAAGGCTCTCTCTCCAGAAAGTTGTAAATATCCTAGAAAGCCTGTTAATCATGAAATCCTGCAAACTGAAATTTGTTTAGGGTGAGAGGAATCTGATTTTCAGCAAACTGCCTTTGTTTGAGATGCACCATCCCCGTGTCAGCACGGCAGCATGTCATGCCTGGTTACATGTGTCTTGTTGGGTTAGAATGATGTTCCTGACACAGCCAGGCTCGCTGCCCCATCTCCATTATGTGCCAGGCTGCCCATTTGAAGAGCATTAGATTTTAATTTCCTCACTCTTGGCATGGCATGGGTTTGCCAAGCAGCGAGCACGAGCGATGCCCGCTGCTGTCGCTGGTCCCAGCAGAGACAGCCCAGCAAGGCTCCTGCACCCACCAGGACTCCAAACACGCTGAAATCATCCATGGCAATAGTCCAGGCAGGGAGGAGAGGTTGTACAACAAACAGCTGTGTCAGCTGAACATGACAGTGTGCCTTGGTTGCTCCTTTCCCAGAGCCCTCCCTGGAAGCTCTGCTCCTCAAACAAGAAAGAACCAATGCTTATGGTAAACACCTGGATTGGTGGGGAGATGCTGGGCAAAACTGCCTGGTGAGCTGGAAAGTGCAGGTTAATTGAGCAAATGTGGGCTTTGGTCCCACTGAAAGCAGCCTAGGTGTCATTGTTCTAGGGTTGTTGCTCATACAACACTCAGAAACTCGCACTCATCAGTCTCCACTACTAAAATTTGCTTCTGTTAAACTTGTGTAAATTCATCCTCTCTTCCTCTGAAATCCTGTTATAATCAGCCCAGTACACAGGGCTGACTTTGGGATAGCCAAGCATCATTAATAAACAGATGCTTCCTTACAAGGGCATTTTGAATTTCTTTTCCTTCCTACTTACTAGTATTAAAATGCCACAACTGTCACCAAAAGACTGAAGATTTAAATGTGTATTTTGGCAAAATGGTAGCTTTTTCCTCTTTATTGTGGATATAAAATTGATAAAAAAACATAGCATCAAGTTTTTATGGGGATACCCAGATAATATGACAAGTGTCAAACAAACATTTGTGCATTAGAGGTAGAATTTTTAAGTTTTCCCGTAAACCAGGCTACAAGGTAGAGGCTTCTAGAAAAACGCTTTGTGATAGATGTGGGTATAACTTCCACAAATACCCAACCCTTGCCTTATATTTATGTGCCCTCTCCTTATATTTGGCAGCCAGAAATGGAAGTTTCCTTGAGTAAGGTGTTCTAGAGAAGATCTCATATAAAGCTGCAGAGTCCTCAGCAGCAGCAGTAAGGATTTAACTTTCCCAACTCCTGCACCAGAACTACCTCCCCTCTGGGAAAGGGACCCTAGACCTGGGAAATTTACATTATACGTTATTTATAGAAGCACAAAAGTAAAGTAAACATGTTCATTAAGTGAAGACTTCTGTACAGCTGACTTTGCAAATATGATCCATGTTTGGGTCTTGAGCTGACATACTTCAAACCTGACAGAAACCAATTTTATAAAAGCAAAAAGCAACAAAGCAATGAATAATTAAGCTATCAAGCCTAGCTACATCACAAGTCAGTGTTTCTCCAGCAGCAGCAGTTGATGTACACTGCATTATCTCATACACTTGAAAAAGTAACAAATATTACTTGTTGCTGCAAAATTCTAACAGTGAGCCCGGACATTTGAAGCTGACATAAGTAGTGACACATATGTGACAGGTGATCATAAAGGTACTTGAGCAGTTAAAAAATGAATAAGCCTGAAAATGTCACCCAATGATAAGAGTCACACTGGGCTACACTTTCTATTTGATAATTTAAATTCTAACTTGTTCTTATTACAAGGCTCCATATTTCTGCCAAGCAGTCCCCTACCTACATTATCAACTGGTTTTCAAATATCTGGGCAGTTTCTGACATGCTAAGACTTGGGGCTTTTTGAACTACAGCAGAAGTTTTCTGAAGAAGATCTAAAAGGCAAATTTGTTTCTCCGAATCCAAACATGTTTTTATTTTAATTGAAATGGACCGCTTTACATCTTGCAGCATTCCAAAAAAATAATAAACATCTGAGACTTGCTGCCTCTTTAGCTGGACAGGTTTCCCACAGCTGAATCCTTTGATGATACTCTTTGGGCTTTCTATTTTAGGAAGTCATCCCTTTCTGCTTCTCTCTGGAGGCAAACTCTTTGGCTGTCCTGCCAATCTTCCTCTTGACCTCTCTGTCCTGTGTACTTGGCCTTTCCATCTCTTTTCCAAAGTCCTCTCTGTCTGTCTCCTTCCACACTGCTAGACCTTCTCAATTTCCACTGACTGCAATCACTCCTGAATTGCTGGAAAAATCTCTTCTTCCCTGGCTACCAAACTGTTTAATCTCCCAGCTCTCACCTTCATTTTCCTGGAAATATTTCCCCAATTTTTAGAGCAATTGTACTTTCCAAGACCACCCTGTGTATTTGCACTGGTGTAACAGCCAATATTGATACAACTGGATTATTAACCACACACAGCAGTGCAAATCTTTTATTCTGACACTGAAGTTATACTTAAACACCAAATTAATTGCACATCAAGAGGAAATTATTTTTCACGTGCTGTAATTTTAAGTCAATCTCTAATTTCCAATCCAAAATATTACATTAAAGAGCACAGAGATGTACTGGAAGTGGCCTTTTTTTTTTTTTTTTGTAAAAGGTCTGCTTAGAAAACCCCTCACTACCATGAGCACCATAAAAATGGAAATATGGTTGGTTGTGTTTTTGTGTGAACTCCCTGTTTCTTGTTGCAATGGTTGTAAGAAAGAAAGCAAAATCCTCTCCTCAGCACACACATTGACATTTTCTTCATGAAAACTACAACTCTGACAAAGATTTTTTTTTATCAGAGCCCTCCAAACCTTTTGTCAGACCAGAAGAACTTTCCATGCCTAAGGATGAAGGGAGAGTGCTCGTTTTGGCCTTGGACAAAGACCTTATTTACAGACACACATTATTCTCTCCCAGCCTTATATCTCTATCTGCTGCAGTCAGATTAATATTTAAACATGACAACATTGTCATTCAAATGCTTCAGGCTTGATTACCATAGTTCTCACAGTCACAGCAGGAAGCCACTGACTTTAAAAGAATCACAAATCTTTTGGAGCACAGCAAAACCAGAAGCAGAGGCGGCCTCCAAACCCATCATCCTCACACTCTGCCCTCCTCCCATTAAATATCACGCTAGATACTTCATTTCAATTCGAGTTTTCAAAACCCTCAGAGGGACAGAGCAGCTCTGTGAGCTCCCTCACCCAGCATGAGCACACTTGCACTTGAGAATAGCCTTCAAATAGGAGCACAACCAAGAATCAGACTCGTGGAGGCAGATTAAGTGGCTCAGGCAACAAAGAGACTCACTCCTAAAAATACAGCAATGATTAGAATACCAGCATTTCTAAAAGCCACTAATAAATCTTGCTTTATTGACCTACAGCAAGCTCACAAAAATAACACCATAAAATAGACAGCTCCACAAACGCCTCTTCGTAGACCGGGGCAAAAAAAAAGAATAAATGCGTTCTCTGCAAAATTTTGAAACAAGTAAATTGATAAAAACAATGGGGAAGTTAGCAAAAACACTTGAAAATATTTTGCTTGCCTGATTTCCACTCTCCTTAATATCAGGATATCATGTTGGGCTTAGAACACTTCAGTTTAGAAACTCTTCTCAACCTCAGGTGGGTAAAGTTTTAAAAAACTTGTGGTTTTGAGGGCCTTCAAGCTGTCCCTGTAGCAGTTCTTACCTGGCAAAGGTACTGATCCTAACATTCATGTTCACATTTTATGCAGTGAAGTAGAGCAGCTTCCAATTTAGGGACTAAAACACCCTCCAGCTGAAGAAAATTCTCACATTACAGTATGTTAAGAAGAATCTACTTCAATTGTGGTCAGTTGTCATGGAGAAAGAGGGAGGGGGGGAAAAAAAGTATATTCCCATGTGAAAACCTTTCTCAGTTAAGAAAAAGAAAAAAATAAAGAAAAACACAAACAAAACCTCAACTCCCCTCCTTCCTGTGCTTGACGATTTATGCAAAGTAGGTGAATCTGGAACGAGAGATCATTTAAAAAATACTCATTATGCTATTTATGTACAGAAATGTGGTTGTGTAAAAGTACAACAGGAATGCATTCACAATTGGTTTAAGTAATTTTCTCTTGGCAAACCACCATAAAAAACGGGCGTCATGGCGCCACCAGAATCCTAAATTGTGGTGTAGAATCATCAGTACACATGGCATTAATCTCTGTCTCCTTGCAGGAGACACCCTTGCCTGCATTGCTGGCCTGTCTCTTAAATCTAAGACGTTGTAACTTGAGTTTAAAATGACACTATAAATAAGATGCACTCTCCCTCCCCATCAAAAAAAAATATATATATATTACTTTATTAAAAAGACACATATTTTAGACTGTTTATTCCTGTTGGAGCTTTTTGTTGCCAAAGAACACCAAAAGCACAGTACTAATGGGTTAATAATAGTTCATGAAATCCTCAGCATCCATTTGGACATGATTCAGACTACTGAGAGACTTTTTTAAATATATACAAATAATTAGTTAACCCATTGGTATTACATTCTTGCTACTTTGGATTGATCACAAGACTGTAGGGATCTCATTATCCCATCCCAGTTTATTTTCCCCAGTGGCTGAGAACACTTAGCTGTCTTTTAATATCTTACTATTAATCGCTTACTAAGTTTTCAAATCTTTTTCCCCTCTTCCAAATTTAGACAGAGTTTTGTTAATAGAGCAATTTAAAATATCACCATTCTCCCTGCAAATTTCTCCATGGCATGTAAACATTGTTAAAATGTTCTACCAGATGAAATTCATGTCTTTTAAAGGAAACTGTGTCTCTATTTTGGTGGGGAAAAAAAAAAAAAAACAACAAAAAGAAGAAAAAAAAGAAAAAGGCTGATAGTTTGGGAACACCCACTCAAGATAAAATAAGGATTCTGGAAGATTTCCTGCGGGGGTTAATGGAGGCCAGGCCAATGGTATCTGACCTTGAAGTCCCCAGATGAAGCTTCGTGTTTCTCCTCAAATTATTTCTGTTGAGGTTTTTTTAAGGTTTCTTCATTATGTAAAGCTTAGTTTGTCAACCTTGATATGGTGAGAGTCCAAAAAATGTCACTGAAAAGTGCTACCTTTCTATGCTCTTACTAAAAAAACCAAGGAACTCAATGTGGCAATATTTTTAGTTGATTTCCTTATATACTTAGCACAGCATTGCCAGAAACATGCTAACACAAATCAGAGACAGTACAGCAGCACAGCATCAGCATTTTGAATAATTAGCAGAAATAGGTATTTTAAATGAAACTTACCCCCAATGACACAGATTTAATTCAGATTGTGAGCCACAGTGTGCTTTTCCCCACAAGTTACGCAGCTATATTACTGTCTTAAAAAGCTATTATTTTAGGTACCTCAGAAAAAAAATAAAAATGGGGGGAGAAAAAAGTGTTAAAGATCCATACACAGGGTTTCTGCAAATGAATATGATGTATTCCAGAAACAACATGCACTCACACAGACACTCAATAAGAAAGGGACTGTTTACTCAGTTTATAGCTTGAAAACCACTAGGGACTGTGTTCCAGTATGGGAAATTTTAGTACAGTGCATTGTTAATACAAAATAAAAAGCAAGCCTGGGAAGTTCGGATTATAATTTTTTTGAAAATGTTTGTTTGGAGCATTAAAAAAATATTGCCTTCTAATGTCAAAGTACGAACAAATACTTTTTCAGATGAATAAAATCTGTAATCAGTTAGATAAGTGCAATATGCCTTTTTTTTGGCATTTAATCAAACAATGAAATCACATACACATTTCCTGACACAAAAGACAAATGATGTAATAATCCGAAGGAGTTTCTCTATCTCCTTGGAACTTTGCATACTTGACTTGTTTTCCATATTTTGTGACTTTAAATGGTGGGAAAATTATATTAAAATGCTTGTAGCAGTTCCTCTAAACTAGCATCCTTTTTGTTTTATTGTATTTAATATAAAAGCAGCAATTATTTGATTTCAAAGTTATGAAAATATGTACCTTATGAGAAAACAAGCAATTTAAGCTTTAATTGGTGTCATTTTTCACAGAACTGGCAAGATTCTTGCATCCCTGGCATGTTGTTTTCTATAAAACTGCAGAGCTGCTTTCAATGAATGTTTTACGAATGTATAAGTTGTTACATGAAGGTATGTAAGTGGATGCCTGGAAATATAAGATTTCTGGGGGGACTTATTCACAAAAGATGCATTTCATTTCATAGTGTATATACTGTAATTTTTCCTTAATATTCCTAATGTGCTTTGGTTCCCATTAAGCATTTCTTCCATTCTTGCATGGGAAGAAAGGGGAGGTATGCAAGAGGGATATTTTGCACAGGAGAAATATAAATAAAATCAGGGAAACAATGGGGGGAAAAAACCCTGCCTTGAAAAAAATTATTTTATGTTCGTTTTTTCTGTAAAATTAGGCAGCAAGACCAGTTGGGTTTTGGTCTGTTTGGGTGGAGGGTTTTTTCCTCCTTAATAAAAGACTCAATCCCTAATTTAGATTTATAGTACTCATGCCTTTACCCACTAGAATAGTCATGATTTTTTAAAAGAAATTATTTTAAATTGTACCAATATGATACAAACTAGTGTCCTCTGACACTTGTTCATGTGAAGATGCACCAGAAGAGATAATCCCAGTTAAAGAGCTTGGACTTTGTGCAGGGTTCAAACATTGGAAGAAGCTCCCCAGGGAGATGGTGGAGGAGTCCTCATCCCTGAAGGTGTCCAAGGAACAACTGGATGTGGTCTGGGTGACAAGATGGGGATTAGACACGGGCTGGATTCAGTGGTTTTGGAGATCTTCTCCAGCCTAAATGATTCTGTGATTCTATGTACAAATATCCAACCCGTCATCCATCATGGACTGCAAAAACCAACACACCCAACGTGTTGCAATGGCCCTGCCTCAAGAAGGAAACTCCTAAAATTGAAATATAACCACAAACCTGAGACATGACCATAGTTTTTGCCAGATTCAGAGCCTTACAGAGTAGCAGGAGCCTTGTGGATGTTGTGTCCTGCTCTCTGAGTGTGTGACACACTCTGAGAAGTTGACAGGACCAAGGGAAGAAGGAGCCTCACTGACCTCACCCTCAGCAAGACAGCATCCCACACAAACCTTTGGACTGGAAAAGACCTCTTAGATCATTGAGAGCAACCTGGCACTGCCAGTTTTACACTGGTGGGCTGGTCCAGGACTCAGAATAGGAGGAGGAGGAGGAAGGTCATGACAGTGAGGGTGTGGAGGAACGGAATGGTGGTGGAGCCATCACAAGGAGCAGCCCTGTCCCATGTCCTGGTGGGACCATCCTTCCCTTCACCCAGAGACAGAGGCACACGTGGCACAAGGACTTTGGTGCTCTGCAGACTCTTAGACATGACATCACCCAAAAGGATTTCAGGAGCAGATCTTTCACCCCTGCACACGGCCCAAACTGGTGAATTAATTCACTCACATACCCAGGAATTTACTTCTCCCAGAATAACTGCATTCCACTAAAAACCCACCATTGCCACTGGTTTTCAGTCTGCCCTGAGACTCAGCCATGCATGAGGTGGTGTCTCAAAGAGGGAGGGTGCAGGGATTTTCCCTGCCTGGAAAATCAGGATCCCCACAAGTGTGGGGACTATCAGCAGTCTCAGCCTCCAGCAGGAGGGCACCTTGGTGCTGAGCACTTAATTAAGGGTTCACAGCCATTTAATCCCCCATTTCTCACTTTGAGGTTTTACGAGGCAGGCACCCATGCCTTTGGCTCACAAACGTTTCCATTCAGCCTTGTGTTTAGTGGAACCAGTAATGGGTACCTGTGAAATACCCAAACACGGTGACAGCCTCTGCAGCCTCTCCTCTCCCCATCTCCCTTCTCACACACTCCCCTCTCACATCCAAACATCTACTACTGTGCCTCTCCATCTGCCTGTGACCATTCCTTCTTTACACTTCAACATTTTAATTAAAAAGCAATAAAACACTTTAATTTGAGGTTTGTACATAAAAATACAAGTAAAAATGGCCTGAACACTGGGCAAATACTATTGAAATCTGAGCTAAAAGGCAGTTAGAGTAACTTTAACCACCTGAGAAATGCAATAATCACCCTGAAATGCACAGCCTGGCGTGTTTTATTGCCATTATAAACTGCAATTTATACATTAAAATAAGGAAAACAGTCAGACCCATCCATTTATGAGCTATAATAAATATGGTTATGACATCACTGACAACCAGTCACAAACTTCCAAACACATCCAGAGCTCTAAAGCCATTTCACAATTACCTTTTAAATCTGGTTTCTATCAGCACGTGTGTATTTCTTGAGTGTGCACGTAGCCATGGGTCTGACTCAGCAGTCGTGTCTTCATGGATCCAAAGATCTCCTGTATTCTGCAAGCTCTTCACTCAATTTTATCTTTGATATCCCTTGCACCCATCCAGTCCCCTGCCACATTTACATCCTCTGTGCTCCCAATGACCTCCAGGGAGAAGAAGCAAACCAGAAGGACCTGAATGGTTAGACACATTCCTAATTTTCTTTTTGTAGTGCTCAAAACACCACCTTAACACATTTGGCTGAAACCTCTGAAATGACCATTTCAACTCTCATTTAATCCTTCTCTTTGAGAAACAAGTGATTCTCAACTATTTGCCATGAGTGCCTGCACCCAGAAGTGTTTTCCTTTGCATGCAGCCTTGAATACAGCTGCTCAACCATTTTTCTTAGATTCCTCCTTCAAACACCATCCCAACTTTTGTTCTTTCCACTGTTGCAGCTTTCTTGGGGGAGGAGAGTTTCTAAAAAGGATAAATTGTACCTCAGGGAACAGCTCTTCTCTAAGAACAAGCTAACAGGATAAGCCTATAATAGAAATATAAATCAACTGCAGAACTCTTTTTTTTTTTTGTCTTTTGGAGAGCATTTTTTCTCTCAGAAAGAGCAGTGCAACAATTTCCTTCTCTACTTCTCAATTGTTTTCTGGTGAAACCTCTCCTGTTCCCTCTGCCTTCCAGGTGTCAATGTTTGTGTCAATGCTCATCCATGGGGATCGTGACTCCATCCCCAGACTGATAACCTGGAGGGGATGAGCCATGATAGCAGATCCATGATCCATGATCTGAGCACCAAGAGAAGGAAGGAAGAGGCACACATTGTGCTGGAGAGGACCCAGCCTTTGCTATGCTTGTTTAAACACAAAGCCTTGTGAGATGTAATGTTTTATAATGTGTTATAATTCATGTTTTATCCTTCCTGCTCAAAGCATCTCACTGCCCTTCTGTTCCTCTCTCCACAGCCCAGAGGTGGTCGCTTCTCATCTCCCCAAATTTTCCCTTAAACCAGCCTAAATTTCTTGCACAATTATTCCTGATTTTCACTCTGCTCACAAGGAAATCATCTCACTGGAGGCTTCTTCAAATCCTGCACCTTACGTTGCTGACCACCAAATTCAGCCCTTGGTGGAGAGACTTCTTACACAAAAATACAAGCAAATAAAGACTGGTCAGGCAATGATTTTAAAAAGACATTTCAAGTACAGTAATTTCACAACTATAAGGTATACTGGATTATAAGGCGCACTTCTAGGTTGTTGGCAAATTTCTGAACTTTGTCCATATATAAGGCATACTGGACTATAAGGTGCACTTTTTTTTGCAGCGCAGATCCACATGCAACAAAGTAATGAATTAGTAACGGAATTGCACCATAGCGGGGTTTACTGGCAAGTGCTCAATTCGCAAACATTTTTCACAGATTGGCGCAGCCTTTAAACGCAGCCCCAGGTGCCCTCCCCGTGCCGCAGGCCCCGGCACTCCCACCCGCCCTCGGCACCGTCTGCCGCGGCTTGGTTCCGCGGCTCTGGCAGCTGCCCTCACACTTCCGGGCTGGCAAATTTCTGAACTTTGTCCACATATAAGGCGCTCTGGATTATAAGGCGCACTTCTGGGTTTCGATCAAAGTTTTACTCAAAAGGGTGCACCTCATAGTCGTGAAATTACTGTTTCTTGTGGCCAGCAAAGGTAGGACAGGATGTGTAGGATGTGACAGGAGAACAGTGGTCAAGAGAGATAAAGCCTTTTCACAGGCCTGCACAGAAATTCTTTCTGAAGACACACAGGTTATTTGCTCAAGGAAGGATCTTAATATTCAGCAAGACTCAGGATACTTGTCTTTTCAATGCCCTTCTCAATTAGATTAAAATGATACTATTTTCACCATTCTGAAGAATTAAAAACTAAAAAAAAAAAAAACAAACCACAAAAAACAACAAAAAAACCCATGCAATTATGCTATGCCTTTTTTTATCATGGTTTTAGAAACGGTGGAAAACTGGCAACTAAGGCAAACAATTTTCAGGCAACTTAGTCCATACTGCCCATGGAACAATGGTCAATACATGAAATGTGAGAAACAAGTCTAAAAGCTTGGTTCAAAATCTTGATTTTGGTTTGAAACCTTGATTTTGGTTTAAAATCTTGGTTGGAGACTTAGAAGAACAGCACAGATGTCTTCATCTTAACTCAGTATTTCAAAATAAGCCAATAGAGTGAAGTGCAGCTCTAATACACTTCATGCTTACAATATATTATATTATTATAAATGCAAAGGAAATTTTAAAAAGTAAAAGAAATTATGTCACACTTTAGGTGAAGTTACCTAAAAAGAAACTTCCTTTCTAACCTACCAGTAACCACAGATGGTGAGAAAGGTTATTTGTCTTCAGCACAGAAGTAACTTTCACCTCTTCCTTTTCACCAGATTCATTGAAATATCTTAAACAAAGCTCAGCTCTTGCATCTGTGACTTCACCTGCCAGCCAAGGCAGAACATGGTCCCTTGTCAATATTTATAATTTTACATTACCTCAACCATCATTGGCAGATCTGCATTTAATTTCAATTATTTTTTGTTTTCTATTGATGAAAACACCATCCATTCCTTCACCTTCTTCCAGCTGCAATAGTTTCTGCAGCACAGTCACATTTCTCCTCCAACACCATCACACACTGCACTGGGTCAGTAAAATCCCATGAAAAAGCAAGGAAAACTTCAGATTTTGGCAATAAGTGCAGTGGCAGGACTGCAGTTTTGTAAGGAAAATAATTCTCCTCACCACAGAGGAGATTTGGGGCCGGTCCACCAGTGAAACAATGGTGTTTATATTTGATGGGTTGATTCTGAAGAGCTCCTATGGATTTGGTTGATGTGGTGCTGTTGGGGGAAAGGAGAGAGAAGCAAGTAGTTAAAAATAGTCAACATTAGTGGTTGATGGCAAAACAGCACTGGGAAGATGCTGAGAGGAAAATAAATAAAATTTAGCATTTTCCAGCCTTCACCATGTAGCAAAACAAGAATATAATGCATTTTTTTAATGTAAGGAAGTCTATATCTCTCCTCATGTTCATTATGGAGCAAAGGCAGACTGAACCTCAACCAGGGAAAAACTTTATTTTTAGTCTGGCATAAATCATGATGAAATACCCACGGACACACATCCCCACCCAACGCTTCTCAACTTTGTGTGTGCAATCCCCATTTTCCTAGTGCAAGGAGTCACTTTGATAGTCAGAATTAAAAAAAAAAATATATAATAGAAATTCAAAACGTTGAGAGAGATGATGAGAATAGGTGTGCGCAGTATATATATGTATGTTCTTTCAGGACAATAAAGTTTTATCACTTGGAAATTTACTTAATTTCATGGTCTTTCAGCATCAACATGTACATATTTTTCATTGACACAGAATAATTTTTCTCCCTTTCATCAGAAGATCATTTCTTAGTTGGAAAAATAACTCCTCAGTGTTCCTTATTAATATCTTTAATAATTTAAAATGTTTACCAGTTTACTGTATCCTAGATATCTAATTATTTGCAGACTTTCACTTACACATTGCTAATGGGACAAACATCTTCTGGCCTCATTTGTTTTTTAATTTGTGAGAAGTATTGAGTTACAGCAAATGCAGTGGGCAATCAAAAATTCAGAATATTGACCTTTTCATGGCAACAAACTGATAAGCAGGGATCACTGTTTCTCAAAACACTGAGGACACTGTTCCTCTCAATATTTGACAAATTATTTGCTATCTGAAATGAATGCTCCATTACTATAGTGCTCTTGTTCTTTAATTATGTGATCTAAACTACAGAAGCAGGTGGCCACTCTGAATCATTTGCTCTTGCTTTGCTTTACTCTGA
>VRYO01002782.1:29854468-29874944 GCA_009812075.1 Sialia sialis | reverse complement strand
AGAGCCAGGACTGTGTAGTTTAGTACTCGAATCAACAGATTACCATGCCCAGGCTTTATCTTAGGGACCAGGGCAATAAAACAGTGAAACTAAAATGCATTTCTAACACAGAATTCAAGCTTTTATTTTTGAGTGAAAAATCAATCTGTGCAACTGCAAATCAAGCCTTAACCCTGCAAAGACATATTTTAATGTTTAGCTGTACCCAGGCTGAGCAGCCCCATTTTCATCAATAGGATTCATCATGGGACTACTTAGAGACATTAACACTAATTAAACAGAAGCATAAAACTCTTTGCAGGATTGAGACCTAAACTACTTCAATTTCCACTAAAAATTATTTTCATCTTGTAATTAAAGCAAATTTTTGCTACTGGAATAGTATCTGATCTCCACTTAAATGTATGGACATAAAACTCTGTTAGCACAAGCGGCTTTCAGAAAGCCAATAAGAGCAGTGAAAATATCTGCAGTTCAATTTCTGGGTAAAATTTGGTTTCTGAGTTCTCATTTTTGCTTCTTTGTCATTCTTCATTATCACCATGATTTCACTACTAGCCCATAATCAATGACTTTTATTTTCTTTATGTCTTATAGCCTATTCCTATAGACCTTCCTTTAAAGAAAAAAGATATCCACAAGGAGGTTAATGAGTACAGGCACTGTGCCTATTCTGAGGTCAAAATCCTGTTCCTCCCAAAGTTGAAAAGTGAATGTTGGACTCATGATCAGCATTTTGTGGTTTAAAATCCAAGAATCACTTAGCCAGCTATTTCCCCAGCACTGTCAACCACAGCAGAGAATCACATCTTAGGACTGAGGCAGTTATGCTATTAACAACATAAATGTGGCTTTGGGGTGGGTTTCTTGTGGGGGTGGGGGGAGAACAAGTTGTCCCCTTACACACTGAGGGTTTAATAGCAAAGCCCATCTGACATTTTAAGTCATTATTATTTTAAAAAAATTGTAAATTTCCCTTTTTTTGTTTTTTCCTTTGAATAAATGCACTTTTATCTTCTTATGGGCCACTTTGAACTGCTTTTCTAAAATGACATCAGCAAACCAAGGCAAAAAAATAAGTATGTCTGCTGAGTAAAATATTATTATTTATATTGACCAAACAGTTCAGGAGGTCAAACTGCCCCTCTGCTCCACCCTGGAGAGCCCAGGCAGTGCTGCCTTCAGCTCTGGTGTCCCCAGAAGGACGTGGAGCTGCTGGAATGAGGCTGGAGGAGGCTGGAGGGATGGAGCCCCTCTGTGAGGAAATGCTGACACAACTGGGAATGTCCACCCTGGAGGGAAGAACCTTCAGTGTGACCTAGTCCCAGCCTCCCAGAACTGGAAGGAATCCACAGAAAAGATGGAGAGAGGCTTTTTACAAAAGCCTGGAGAGACAGGACAAGGTGGAATGGCTCCAAACTGAAGGAGGATGGGTTTAGACTGGATATTAGGAAAAGAAAAAAAACCTTTATTGTGAAGGTGGAGAGGCCTTGGAACAGCTCAGAGAAGCTGTGGCTGCTCCTGAATCCCTGGAAGTGTCCAAGGCCAGGCTGGACAGGGCTTGGAGCAGCCTGGAATATTGGAAAGTGTCCCTGCCCATGGCAGAGAGTTGCAAGCACAATCTTTAAAGAATTTTAAAGTCCTTTCCAACCCAAACCATGAAGTCCAACCATAGCCATGGGTGTCATGGAGAGCTTGGGGTCTGGAGCAGGATGGGGGAGCCCAGAGGAGCAGCACATCTCAAGGAGTGATAACTTGGGCTGGAGCCACCACTGCCCAGCCACCACTGGGCTCAGAGACAGTCGAGCAGGAGCTATTTCTGCACCCTGATTTAAATTGTTATTTATACCCCTGAAGTCCTATTTTGAGTATTTTTGCACGCTATTTTTAGATTTTTGAGCAATCTTGTGACTCCACCACACATGTGATCTGGGAATATCAGGAAATATAACATGAACCAAAATATTCCTTCAAAGAGGATTTTTTTAGCCTTCTTTCTGGAGCTGGATGGAAAGGATCACAGGACTTCACCTCCCATACCATTCCACAGCACATCCCCCACCTCTGTGCCATTGCCAGCTCAGGGCTCTAAGGGCCTTGAGACAGTCCTAAAATTATGAGATTTGCTCAAAAATACCTTTTTTTTTTTTTTAATCAAAAGTAATTGAGAGAGTGGGAATGTTTGCTTGTTCTATGCTATGAATATGCCTCATATATTTCTTTAAATCTCTCCATATGGGCAATCCACCAGGAGAAATAATTTTTTATATCTTAAAAATGAAAAAAAGCTGGAAATTTCATGCCACTGAGGTTTGAAGAGGAGGAGCATTTCTGTACTTACGGAAGCTGACAACTCCATCTTTTTCCTGGGAATGCCTGTAAAGAAGGAAATTTTAGCAGGACTTTTAATGCAGGATCAGATAAAAGGACAAGGACTGTCCATCATGTGTGGATTTTAATTTTCTAGTGGCGGAATCACAAACAAAATTTCTCCAGTGATAAATATTATAGCACAGCACTCAATTACCTCTTCTGTGACTAATATTTCTGCATCAGACTCCAACTTCCCAGTCCTACTATGGCATCAAACCATAGTGGCTGATTTGCATTTCCAAAAAGGAAATTGTTTTCCAAAAGACGCGTGGCAGCAAGAGGCTCCGAACAGCATTCTCATAGTAACACGCAGTAGCACATTTCAAGCCAACTAAATTTACTGAGCGCTCCTCTATGTTTTCAGCATGTTTCAGATAATTTTTAAGAGCCCAGAAAGTGAGCAGCAGGCATGGGTGATTTATGGAAAATGTAGTCCTTTGAGCCTCTCCAGCTTAGAGACAAGGATGTCCTGCAGGACAGCGTCAAATCCTTCACACAGTGTCCTGATTTGGAGGACAGGTGTCTGCTAAGAAAGGCGGGAGCCTCTCTTTGAAATGGAGAATGTAAACCCCCTCCCTCCACATTTTTATAATTCTGAAATTAAGGGGCTCTCAGGCAAAGATATGGGAATGAAGAATAACAGTTCTTTACTAGAGAAATTAAAATAGAAATACAATACTACAAAGAAACAAACCCCAAACCCTGACAAAGCAGGCAGGGTGCTGGCAGCAGTTCAATTAAATGGTGGCTGTAGCCCTTATGCAGTGACAGATGTGGTTCAGTTGAAGCAGTGGTCCTGGAGAAGGGTGCAGTTTCCCTCCGAAGATTCAGTGATGATGTGGAAAAAAGTCCGGTTTTCCTCTGGAGTCCAGTGGAGAAAGGGCTGCCTTAGTGTCCCAAAACCTCTGGTTTTATCTTGGTAGATGATGTCAGTCACTCTTTCCTTGTCCACAACACCCTAACCCTACCACATCAGGCACTATTTGCCATGTTGGCTGTCTCAAATCACCTCCTTATTTTCCATGAGCATAGTTTGCAGGAGGATCCCCTCCATCACCTTGCTAGGCTCAGGTGGCACTTTCCTTTTTTTCCCCTTTTGAAAAATGAAGCTTCTGTTTCACCTTTGCTGTCAGTGAGGTCTGTGCTGGACTGCCATGGCTTCTCAAACATGATGGGCAGGGCCCCAACAGCTCCATCCAACAGTTCCCTCAGGACACACATAAAGGTGTGTCAGATTCCATGAGTTGTGCAGATCCTTGTTCTCTAGATGATCTCTCACCTGATCTATGGTGGGTGGTTTTCCATTCTCCCAGTGCCTACCTTTTCCTTCTGCAGTTTGGGTGGAGCACTTCCCAGGGAAAACTCAGGCAAAAAAAAAGGTCCTGGAACAGCTCAGCCTTGTCCATATCCCCAGTAACCAGATTCCCCATTTCCTTATGGAGAGGACCCACATGTTCTCTAGCCCTCCTTTTATCTCCCTGTTAAGATATTGGGAAGCCCCCAAAAAACAGAAACGCCAAGCTGCAAATCCTTGCAGGTGCCTGCCTCCACCTTGGGCTGAACATGTCACAGATCAGCAGTGACACACAGAGCTCGTTCCTGTGTCCCCACCTGCTTGTGCATCACAGTCCATGTGCTCTGGTGGCAGCACATTTGGTGCCAGCATAAAACACCATGAGGTAGGAACTTCACTCCCTGCTTTTGTCCAGGAGCCCTGCTCTCGGTCTGAACATCACAGCCTCGATGTCGTCGTGTAATGAGGCAAAGCTATTTTAAAATCTATTTTATACCTATTTATATTCAGAAAATAAACGTAAAATGACGATCAAACCGAGGAATAAAGCTTCCAGGTAATGGCCATATGCTCTCCAAACACCCAGGTGCTGGCTGTAGATCTGACAGTGAGACAGAACCTTATGGAAAGTGTAACTTGGTCAATTCATGTAAGACTTGGTCACCTTGGATTTCTCTGGGTTGCTTTGCCAACAGCAACATCAAGCAAGAAGCACAAGATATGTTCCTATCACACACTGCTAAAGTGCTTCTTAGTGAAGTCTTCCCACCTGTGAGCCTTGTTAATTTTTCAGCACATTAGCAGTCCACCCAAAATTAGATAAAATAGCATAAAAATCTATAGCTGCTCCTATTAGTGGATGCACATTTTCTCACATAAGGGCTTCAAAATAAAACACCATTTTCAGACTGAATACATATATTTTCCTTTTATTTTTGCCTTAAGATAACCTTCTTTAGTCATGATATGAACATGATGACTGTCAAGCAGAAAGCTGAGGAGAGCAACACTATTATGTTTGCAAAGGAAGTTATTTTTGGAAGATATTTTTCACTTAGGGAAGGGAAAAAAAATCCAAACGAAGTAAACAATTTAGTTCATAATCATCAACACAGGGACACTTTGCACAGACATTTCCTTTCATAGGTCACCACATTCATTGGATTAGAATTAGTTAGAGGACTGAAAATAGTAAATGACAAAAACCACTGGAAGTAGTAGCCCTTGAAGTAAAACATAGCCAGCTGAGGTGAAAATTAGATCACATTACACAGAACCTACTCCTACCTGTCGTGTAATTCAGGATCCAGTTTACATATGTACAGCTTGCTATAATGAAACAAGATTATTATGAAAGATTTCAGCAGTGGGAAATTAATTCAGCATGTGTAATTCCTATCAAAAATAAGACAAAAAAAGAATTATTCTCAGATCAAAGTGGGTTTTTGGGTTTTTTGGGTTTTTTGTTTTGTTTTGGTTTTTTTGTTGGGTTTTTTTTTTTTGTTCCTGTTTTTTTTAATCATCCTTTGCATAGCTTTAACACTAGCTATGTTTTTATATTACAATGTAATGCCTCAATACACTATAGCAAATTTTCTCTGCTTTAAATATCACCCTCATTCATACTGTGATTCAATTTAAGAATCATTCAAAGATAAATCTAAATAAATAACAAGCTGGCTTTCAGGCAAACAAATGAATTTGCATTGTTTTATATTCATCATAAATATTTCACCTAATTACTGAGGTACTATGTTCAGAAATACAAAACAACATTATAAATTTATTAGCACTGTCCCTGCTGATTTTACAGAAGTTCTGTGGAATGTAAGAGCCAAAAGTAGAAACAGGCTCAAGAGCATAACCAGAAGAGCAGAGGCTGCAGTCAAATGCTAAACTGGATTGACACCCTCTGCTTTGCTCTGCATATTTACCCCAACTAAAGCTTCCTGCCTCAAATCAGGTGTTATCCTATTTATTCTCAAAACCCAAGGTCAACGAAAGCCTTTTCCTTCTGTTGACTTTCGAAAGCTAAACATCTGAATCAGGCTGCTTCGAGTATTATCTCGAAAACTATCACAGGAGTTATTTTTCCCCTCATTGTGAATTTGTGAGAACGTAAAAGGATGTAGCAGCATTTTTTCAAAGGTTTAGGGAGGTCAGCTGCGTGGAGAGAAAATAAGAAGTGCTGCTAAGACATAAAAGGTAAAGCAGACAGCATTTATCCTCAAAATTATTTAAGTTCTTTCAATGGCTCTAAAGGCTATGAAAAATGTTTTTTAAAATGTAAATATGTGGGTGTTTTAGAAGAAGTTATCCTTCTTTGTAAACCACAGTATCACTGGTGATTTATAATTTTCAGAAAATCTTAATCCCACAGGAAACATATAAGAGTTCCTCTTCATTTTTAACTGAATGCTAGATCTAACATGGAATGCAGTTTTTATTATTGGCAAAAAAAAAGCAATTATTTTTATTTGCTTATAACAAATTAAGATAAAATCTGAAAGAGTGCAAGTACGAAACCATTTTAAAAACAGATTACTCTTTTCCCTTTACCTTTGAAACAACTTCAGATGTAAATAAAATTGTGGCTATCACATTTCCCTAGGGATTAAATACACTTACTGTTCAAATGTCATTAATTACCCCTTAATGCTGTTATGAACTATTTGGAGATTATCATTATTAAACTGTTAGAGTATTTCTTAATTCCTCACCAGAAAGCCACAGAGTGACTCGCTGAGCCTATCCTCCCCCTCTTTTGTTGAAATAACAATAGCCCAGAGGAATTGTGTCTGCAAAGAAAAAGTCAAGAAACAACAATAAAACACATTTTGTTGGACTGAACGAGCAGCAGAGAGAAGAGTTTTGGTTTTAAACCATGTTCTGTTTCATAAGTGGAGTATCTGGGGCTGGCGCAGCCCCATGGGAGCAGCCAGGGTGCTCTGGGGGACGAGGGATGCAGCAAAAGTCCCTCTAATAAAAGGGTCTTATCTGTAGCTGCCCTGTTTGGGCACACTGACATCTGAAAAAAAGAAATTTTAGGATCCCAAGGATGTTTCAATGCTGTAAAAAAACAGTCATTAGAACAGAACATGGACACTGCACAGACTGGATTTGGAATCAAAACACTTCACACACAAAAATTCAAAATACGCACATTCTTGTCACAACCTCATCCTTTTACACAAGGCACTAAAGCAGCGAGGATTTTAGCAGAGTTGTTATTTAACTCTGTCACTTGGCTCTCTCCCTGGATAACCGTGGGGCTGGGAGGGTTTGCTTCACCACAGGGGCCACGTGGTCCTACTACAGTTCAGATCCTCAGCTCTTCCAAGAAAAATCACTCTGCTTGGATTCATGTTTTGAAGTCTGCACTTTACTTTGCTATTATTATTATTATTATTATTATTATTATTATTCAACTTGTATTTTTCATTCAAATGCATGCCAGCGCCTTTCTACTCATGTTTAAAAACAAAAGAAGTAAGCTTAGCTACAGGCAAATTTGATCAAACAGAATAAATGCTCGATGGAAACTTTCTAATGACTACCTGGAAAGGTGGGAACAGACAAATCTGAAGTATTTACTTCTGGTACTGGAAATCAAGCTGTTTTTCAGCTTGAAGGCACACATTAAGACACACACTTCTCTATTTTTTGCTTACACATTAGATTAACTTCTCTGGGGATTTCCGGTGTGATTTTTTTTTAAACAAAGGGCTAAGGGGGTTCAGTGGTCCTGCTTTATCACTCTGCATTTCTATCCCCCTTTGCCTCTGTTCTGGGGGAGTTCCCAGTGTGTGCCTGGAGCACAGGGGGCAAATTTGGTGGTTTTATAGGACAGGAGAGCTGGCAGGTGATGCTGCCAGTCACCAGCTGTGTGAGTTACCCCCAGATGAGCCAGGAGGACTACTCTCTGGGAGTGTGTGTCCTTGAAAAGAGGGGGACACAAACAAAGGGATTGCTGAAAAGCTGTGCTGGTTTTAGAAATGGGGAAACAGCCTGAGAAGGGCCATCACAGGGTGACATTAATGAGATGGTGTGGTCTGCAGTGGGAAAAAGCTTTTCTCTGCCTATTTTCCTGATCAGATCTACACATTGCAGAGACCAGGGCTCCCTCACAGAGCTCTGCTGAAAGGTAATGCAGTGCTGGGGATCTGTTATGAGTTATTCCAGTGAGGAATGTCTGGCTTTTTATGGTTATTTTAATTGGTGACAGTACTCACTGCTTAAAGTAGTCTGGCACTGAGGTTCTCCCATTCCTGCTCCATCCTGAACACTCATCCTGTCTCAGGGCTGCTTTCTCATCCCTGTCAGAAGCTGCTGCCCCATCAGTGTCCTTGCTCAGGCATTATCTGGTCTGGTCTGTGTAACACCAGCCCAGGGCAGGCACTGACATATTTCACCAGAGATTAATACTGAGGCTGCCTGTCCAGAGAGCATGGGAAGTTGATAAGTGCAACAAGCTTTAAAGCAAACCTGAACTCAACCCTCTTTTTATATATTTTGGCCACACCAGCCATGAGCAGTCCTGCCTCTTCTTTGACATAAAAGAGGGTTTATATCAGTGAGAGAGCATCACTGCCAAACTTGGAGGCCTGACAAAGGAAACTGAGCTGCACACCTTGACAATCTTTCTTCTAAGCAGCTCACAGAATTTTACTACCGGGAGCAGCCTTTGCTTTGCAATGCTTGTAGAAGACAACCATTATTCTGTTTTTACAAATAAGGCAGGGTGACTTAAGATGACTTCATTTGCCAAAGGACAAACAAATGAAGAGCAGTAACAAAGTCAATGTCTCTTGCCCATTGATTTAAACAAAACCCTTCTCATCTGCTGGGCAATGGAATTTTGATGGGCTTCAGATCCAGGATTGGCTCATGTCATTGTCCATAAAGCATGGAAAACAAAGCCTACATGATTCACTCTCTCCCATTTTGATGGAGAATCAGGAGCTAAGAGTACTTGTCTTGGACCCCTTTCATAATACAGATGAAAGAGTAAACACAGTCTAGTGAAGAGGAGCAACCTGGTTCATTTAAACTCAGAAAAGAGGAAGGAAGGTGAGCTCAACACCTCCCCTCTCCAGCCTCCTTAATCACCCATCCCTCACAACCTTCTCCTTGCATTGCTCCCACTCCTTGCTGCACTCCCCATCCCTCTCCCACAAGCAGAGCTATTGCTCATCCATCCTATAGCACCGCATGGAAAAATCCTTATTTTTTTCTTTCCTAGATTAAACATAGAAAGACACTACAAGCCCAGAGATATTACCTGGGGGAGGAGACAACAGACTGCCACTCATCCAGCCAGCAGAAAGGCAGTGGGAGGCTGAGGCTGGGAACCACCACATCTCCCAGTTTACATCCTTGGAGCCACCATGGCTCACAGCCCTTGTCCCTTGATTTGCTCTGCTCAAAGCCAGCCCACGTGTTGTGCTTTGCCAGGGCTTGGGAGGCTGCTAACCCTCAGCACAGGTCATGGAGAAAGGACTTTCCTTTCATCCCCGCAGGCAACTTCTGGCAAAAAACGGCCAGGGAATAATCACAGGACAGTAGTGACTCACTGTTTCTGTCAGTGGAAAGAATCTCTGCTGCCCAGTGCTCCTCTTCTCCCACCTGGCACCACCACCAAAACCACCACACCGACAAGCAAGGAGGTTATGCAAGGCTGTGAGGACGGAATATTAACTTACAAAAGTCAGGAATGGTGGGAAAGGGCTGCCAGCTTGACTGCATCAGCTTCCCTGGCCCGCTAGGAAAAATAGGTCAAGGTTTTCCAAGGTGACCAACAATTTTGGATGTCCAACTTTGTGCATATTTAAACACAAAACAAAACGATAAAAAATAGTAAAGAAATATTATTTTGGAAAAAACACTAAATATCTGTCACTGAGGGGAGAAAAAAAAAAGTCAGCCAGGCAGCTGCATGTTTCAAGGTCCTTGCAGTTGAGCACCCCAGAAAAAAACAAATTACCTTGAGAAGCCCCTGGAAAAAAAAATTATAAAAAAAAAGAAAAGAAAAAAACAAAAAAAAAAGTCAAGCACTGTGTAAAAAACAGGGGAGGAAAGCCCGTGGGTAAATAACCAGTGGGAGCTCACAAGAGCACGGCTCAGGATGCATGTGTGTTTCTACTGCGGGACAGAGAACAATTGAATTACGAGGAGCTCTTAAGCAAGTAAAGTAAACATCTTTTGGCAATTTAGTGCTGCACTTTGAAGCCTGGCGATGTCATACAAATGGTGAAATAGCACGGACACCCTTCTGCTGGCTAGTTTGTTTAATATGGTGAGTCGGGAGTTTTTTGGAGCGCAGCACTCTTTTATGAGCTCACGAGCTGGAGGAGGGAAAGTGTGGAAGGAGCAGGAGAGAGATGTTTAAGCAAAGCTGTGGAGGCTGTGGGAAGCAGCAGGAGAGGGAAGGGGCTGCAGTGGGAGCCCTGCAGCATCCGGGGGGCTGCCACCATGGGAACAAACCCTGAGCATCCCCCGCCATGGGAACAGAGAGAGAGGTATGGGGTGAGGCGACAGGGATAATCACATGAGCGGGGTTAATTGCTATAAATATCAGGAATCAAATCAATATGTCAAGATGTGTGTTCCACTTTTCACATATATGCAGCACGTAAATGAGAAACGGGGAGAGAGGGAGGAAGAGCTAGAAAGAAAAAGGAGAGACTACTAAAGAAATAAGCCCCCCTGTACAGACAGCCTGACGCCAGATGGCTTCTTCTAATAAATATTCAACCTTAACTCAGTTCCCATGTAACTTTGTTGTAAAGCTGCCAGCACACCCACACAGATCTGGGCCAGCAAAATGATTACAGTAGTACAAACAAAATAGTGCAATAGAGGAAACAGGCAGACAGGGTCCTGTATACAGAAAGACAGAGCTGTAAAGATGTGAGTTGATGAACCTTTAGATTTAATACTGAGAAAGTTGAAATAATGGGGAGAAAAAGCCTTGGTATAGGGGGGAAACACACTGGTTTATTTTTTCTTTGCTGTTGCTTTTATTGTTGGGAATACAGAGAACATCGTTCTGCTAAGACAGCAAATGAGGCACCATAAATCAGTTGCTCTTCTGCATATTTTCTGCATTCAGCTGGAATTCAGATACCTTCCCTGAAATCACAGCCCAGCTCACATTTACGTTGTCTCTTGTGCTCACACGGGGCACGAGTTCTAAAGGGAGATTTTGTGCGTGACATTTGTTATATTAATTGGGAAGAGAAAGAGGAGGCTTGGTATATTCTTCTTAAGAAAACACTGGCACAGTGCTCAAAAACATGCATTTCAGATGTGCGAGTGTTTTTGCCCCGAGCTCTTTAATTTCAAAATTGGATTATGAGATCTGAATATCAGAACACACCATGTTGGCAACCCCAAAACTATTTAAATAGGACCTTGACCAAATCATGATCCAGTGCTAAGATTAGGAGCGGGGAAAAGGCAATGAGAAAGGACAGGCTTTGCAGAAAGGCTACTATTGATGAAGTGAAGCAAGAAAAAACATAGATATTAGAAATTAAATGTTTAAAAGTGTTAAGGATTCATCCTATTGATTTATTGGCTCTTTTCATTGAGAATGACTAGAGTTTAGAGGCTTATCTAAAATTCTACCTGCAGTTGTTTAACAACCACCTATGAGCCAGCAATAGATCAGGGAGTTAAATTATGCATTTGCTTTGGTTGAGAAAGAATCAGCACGAAGCAAAGCTCTTCTTTCCCAAGAGCATAACCTTTTGGTGTTAGAACTCATGATGTCCTCCTGGAAGGACATTATTTTGCATGATACAGAGGAGTATAAATAGAATTAATAAGACAGAAATAAAAAAAAAATAGTGAGCGGTGTAGGCTGAACGTCAGAAAATATTTCCTGGTTTGTGAGAGTCTCCCTCTGCAAAGCAGATCGACAAGGAGATGTAGTAGGCTGTAGAGTCAGGCTTTCACCACTTCCCTCGGGAGATTGTCACTGGAGGTTTTAAAAACAAAGCTGAACTCAGCACTAGTAAATATGCTGCAGGGAATAACCCTGTGTTGGGCAAGATATGGACAAGATCAATTAACAGATCTCTTCTATGTCTACTTTCTATTATTTTTGACTGTTGGGAAGAAAACTTTGCTAGAGAAAAGACTAAGCCTCCCTCCTTTTATTTTTTAAAGAGAACAGACTCTCTGGCATTGCAGGCTCAGCTCTGTTCATTACGTCTCTCCCACCAGTTTTGCTTTGCTCACCCTCCATCCCCACTCCTATTGAGAAGCCTGGAAAGAATTTCCTGGACAGAAAAGAAAGGAAAAAAAAAGAAAAGATCTGAATCTCTGTTATTTCTGATCTTTCCAGGCCCCTTTATAATATTCATCTATTCTGAGCAGCATTTGACACTTCCTTCCCACCCACCCCTATTAGGAATTAGCTGTGGGTTGCCTCCTTGTGCTCCTTTTCTCCAGCCTCAAGGTGCACATTACAATTCTATTCTTATCCAGAGCACGATAGCATCAAATGAGGGAAGGAGTCTGGGTAAGCTCCACGCCTGAAGAAATGCACACCTTTTGTTTATGGCAGCAGGATGAAAGCCATGAGCTGGAGCTGGACACAAATCTGTCAGCCCTTGGGAAAAGAAGCTGCTAACGATGGCAGTGCTGAGTACCCCAGCACATCAAACAATCCTTCATTGGCTATGCTGGCTTGAAATTCAACATATCTGTGCTTACCTTAATAAACCAAGCCCGAAAAATCACTGAATAAAGCTTAAGGGTGCTTAGAAGTACAAGGGCACCACGTAGATCCTCCGGCACCAAGCTTCATTCTGCAAACAAAATTGGATCAAAATTAGGCCTAAATTCAAAATAAATTTAAATCCTCACCACACACTTTTTATTTAAAAATATGCCACATATTGAAGGGGATAAAACCAAAGTACAGTAATTTCACACGTGTAATGTGCACACTTTTGACTAAAATTTTGATCGAAACCTGGAAATGTGCCTTATAGGTTGGTGCGCCTTATATACAGGCAAAGTTCAGGAATTTGCCAACCTGGAAGTGTGAGCTGCCGGGCAGCTGCAGCAGCTGGCACCTGGGGCTGCATTTAAAGGCTGCACCGATCCGTGAAAAATGTTTGCAAATTGAGCACCTGCCAGGAAACCCTGCGATCACGCCATTCCGTTACTAATTTGTTACTTTGTTGAGTGCGGATCCTCACTTTTAAAAAAGTGCTCCTTATAATCCGGTGCGTCTTATGCGCGTGAAATTTCTGTACATTGATTTCTTCCTTGTGGAGAGGCGGAGAGGCAGAAAGCCCATGATTAAGCCCATGAGCCCATGACTAAGAGAAGCATTTCCCTGTGGGCTGGGGTGCCATGGTGTGACCACACTGCCAGACAGCACAGCCCCTCTGAATCAACACACGGACTCTGAGTTTTAAATTGACTTCATAATGTCAAGTTTCTATCAGGATATTTAGTTCAGGAAAAAAAAGCGGCAAAGGAATACCAGGAGAAAAAGATCACAGAGAAAATTAAATAGCAAAGAGACATTAGCAGAAAGAAAATGATGGACACAGAAGGTTCTGCCCCATCCTCTCTACATTCTCTCCACTGCCAGTCCCATTGTCCCAGAAGAGCTGCCACAGCCCCACTGGCAGGCAGGGCTGGAGCAAACCTCAACCCTCCATGGCTTCTCAGCTGAACATTAGAATAAATCAAATAAAGACAAAAACACGGGAAGAGGTGAAATGTGGGCTTAGGGGAAAAGGGAAATGAGGAAGGAGCTCTGAACCCAGGACACAAATAGAGCATGAAAACTTTCCAGTGAACCATTTTTCAGTGCACTTGCATTGGTTGAATTCCCCCATTAAGTCCTTGCCCATGTCCCATTCCTCCTGCCATGGGGCAGAGAGGGCACTTTGGGCTGGGGGAGTGGAGACACAAAAGCACAGACTATCCTGAGCTGGATAGGATCCACAAGGATCCACAAGGATCCAGCTCCTGCACTGTGGAACCAAAGCCACAGCTTCCAGCTGGAAGGAAAGTGGGAGCATCACTGTCCCAGCAAGGAGCTGGTGAGGGTCAACTTCTCAGCTGTGTGAGCAGCCTGGATAAGCACTTTGCTGTCACTCAGCTTCTGAGGGTGCCTGTCTGAAGGATCACCGTGCTGACAGGCTCAGAACCCTGCTGGAAGCCCCCAGGATCCATTAGGAAGGCATGCAGGTGGATTTATTAAATCCACATAATGCAACTACCATCACATGGGATTTCTTCAGAGCAGGGTACACACCTGGATGGAGCAGCAGTAAATCTCATTATTGAAAACAAATTAAAAACAAAAAACTAGTCAAAGAAAATAAAATTGGTTAAACTTACATTTTTTCACAAAAAATCTATGTTGTCTTTGAATCACAGGCAGTGATTTTGGACACGAGACTGAGCAGACTGCATTGTTGATGCTCTCAGCCATTAGTTTATAAACTGAATAAGATAGATGTGTTCATTCATATGAACTAATGTAGTTTTTCTTATGAAGGTTTCATATTATACAAATCCATTAGCATATTTACAAATTAATCTTCCCTTAGGAAGAAAAAAGATCAAAGATTTACAGAAGGAAGTGCTTTATTACTTTTAAACTGCCTTTTTTTTTTTTTAAGAAAGAGAAAAAGAAATGAAGGGAAATTATGTTGAACCATAAATGTTTCTTTATGACTACTGTACAGCAGCTTTGTGGGAGATTTAAATTTACTAAAGGGCAAGGGGGACTTTAAGCCATCTATATGAGTTCAGCATTAAAAATATATATACATGACAGGTGCCCATATAAGTTCATGCAGTACAAAATATTCCATAAATGAGCTCATTTATCTGAGTAATTTAAAAAGAGCTTCCGCACAAGGGGAGATATTTAGCATGAATTATAGTCCGTTTACCTTTCATAAGTTTTTTCATCACTTCCCATACCTCCTTTGGTGCTACTGAAAATATCTGTAGTTATCAAGCCTTATATTCAACCTTGCTATTCCCTATTCCCAGGAAAGCCCTATTGGTGAAGTGACTCCATGTTCAAGATATGCAGCTTGTAAAGCCTTGCACACAAGATTATTTCTTCTTCACCCATGCCAGATAAAACAAGATCAGGCTAAGAAATCTTTAATCTAAGCAAATAACTTGAATAACAAAGAGCATTCCAGGTAAAGGAAAAAAATCTCTGGGTTTACCCCCATCATTTAATTATAGCAGATTCCTCCTTCTGTTTTCAAAATTATTTTGTCCTATGGTTGGAAATAAAGAGTAGTAAGGCAGCAAGGAAATGAAATGAGATGCAAACCTTTAATGATTTATTAATAACCACTTTCTGAGACATTTCTAACTGCTAAAGAGAAATCAGAACACTAAATACGTTAAGATCTTCAAGGTGGTGGGAGAACTGTTGGAAAGTTATGAAAATATTGGAAAAATTTCAAGGCTAAAAAAACACCTGACAACCAAAGCACATTTTAGGCAGAGCTGCTTCTGCCTTGGGACAGGAATTGGAACTAGATGACCTCTGAAATCTCTCCCAGACATAAGCTTCAGACTTCTATGCTGAAATGATCTTTTCCAACATGCACCATTAATTTAATTTTTAATCCTTTAGGATCTATTCCAGAGGAAAACTTCAGGGCTGTTACTAAATCACCATTCATGAACAGAATAACATTCATTTCTGGTGATCACTGCACTCACTCAAATATAACTTCTTTCACTTCTTGGAGCGTGCTGAAAATTTGATGTTAGATTGAAAAGCATCAGAAACATTCACCTTTCCTGGAACACAAGGAATAAAACTGGACTTGTTCTCCTACCTAGCACTCCTCTTCCAAAAAAAATTTTCTTCCCCTCTATCCACATGCCAGCTATCCTCATGAAGAACACACACCTTGAGTGAGTTTTGAATGAAGGATTTTCCTCTACTCTGCAGCTGACTTTAATTGTAAAATCCCTCCACATCCTCCTGTTCCCATTCAGGAGTGCTCTGCCTGAATAACCAGGCAACTTCATCTCTGTCTTTCCCTCTGTTTTCCTGAGGGAAGCTCTCCAAAAGGTTTCCCTGTAATAGTTAGAGAGGGAGTTCAGTGTCATTTTTTGTTTTCCTTCAGACATTTCATTTGGCTATCAGAGTGCTCACAGTTAGCAAACCAGAACTCTTCAATGTCTCAGTCGACCCACTTGGGAAATCAATAAAAGATAAGACTTCCCATGTTTCAGTGCTGTGAGGTTTGGCAAATGCTTCTAAAGTGCTTTCAAAACCTGGAAAGGTGCAATGTTCTTATAATGGCCTGAATGCTTTATAGCTCCACAGAATATTTTATTCCAAAATCTTAAGCTTTTCAAGTAACTAACCCTAAGGACAACAGTCCTATGAGATGTGTGTAGATAAACAATAATGCTCAGGATAGTGCTTAGTCCAAAATACTGATGTCAGACCCTGTAATTTATCATTTGTATGATCTTCTAGTCCTGCTCAAGTCTACGAGACCTTTTTGTTGGAAATATTATTGGCAAACCTACCCAGTAGATTAATGCTAATTAACCCAGGGTTCGAAAGTTGTGTATCACTCAAAATTTGGCTCACAAAAAGAGAATGAACAAGCAAAGAGGCATGTCCTAGAGCCAGCAGGAGAGAACTCAGAAACCGAGGTTCAACTACAGAAAAGAAAGTGATAAATATATACGTATATATCACCAGAAAAACCCTTAGGCCAATGTTCTCTCAGTCCAAGAGGCATTTAAGGTTAGGACCTTACACTTTCCAGTCGTTCCACTCTCCAGCCATCAGCACCTTGTTAAGGACACTAACTGCATCACACATGTGAAAGGAAGTTTGGCACCACAAGTTTTCCAGGTGAAAAAGTGTGTCATCAATGAAGAATAATTACAAGTCATTAAACTGGAGTGCATGCTGTGCATGCCTCTTCAATTCAATATAGGGAATTAAGAAGTCAAATGCCTGTGGCATTAAATATGAATGATGAATGCGAGAAATAAAATAAGTAGAAGAGAAATCTATGTTTCATTACATGAGGTAGCTGTGCCACTGACACCTTTTGCATTAAAAACAAAAATCTAAGATTAGAAAGCAAACTTGTTTTTTAAGGAAATTCATGTACCATTGTAGTGAGGTTAAAATAGAAAACATTTTCTAATTTGGATTCCACTCTAATAATATGAAAAGATCACAGAGTATGACACTTTATGAAGCAGGAACTGAGAAGAGTAACACACATCTTTCTTTGCAACGAGCTTCCAAAAGAGCAGCCAATATTTAAGGAAAGAACACTAGCTACAGAAAAAGAGCAATGTCAGAAATGACACATTATCCTGTTCTAAGGCATGTGTCTGTCTCCTGCTTAGAATATGAAGGATAAACAAGATGAGCCACAAAGGGTTCTGTGTGTGTCACAAAGCACATGGCATGGGAAACCACTTCTCCCTCTCTCCAACGGAAATGGCTTCTTTCATCTCCGAGCAGCTTTCAGAGGTATTCTTATTTATTTACACATGAAGGGCTGTGAACCACATTCACCTCATCATTTCGTACAATAAACTGAAAAATACTCAGCAGCCTCACCAAGAGGTTGGAGTTGTGTCACCCAAGACATCCCTCTGATGAACATCTAATATATAAGCAAAATTCTATTAGTCCTCTGAATGTGGTAGAACGAGTAACTACGCCCCTAAAAACAAGAATTGAGAATGGCCAGGTAACATCCAGAGGTGCTGAGAAAGAAAACAAATATCCAACAAGCTGGTTGAATATTTTTCAAGATGATGAATATGAGGGAGGAGAAATTCTATGAAGCAATCACCAATTTCACCAAAATTTGAGCTAAAAATAAAAGATTGTCTGGAAATAGAATATATTAGTGTTATAGACATATTAGAACATATAATAATCACTTCATGAGTGATTATGAGGTTCCAAGACAATGTGATACCCAGAGAATTGAATTCAATAAATTCTGATCCATTTTATATTCCTTAAAAATATTTCTGGATTGATAATGAAAAGAAGAAACTGTTTGAAGACCAGGAAAAGTTTCTGTTCCAAATGAGCTGGTTTTGAAACCCTTCCTGAGACGTAGCATAATTGATAAAATTAAATTCTGTCCATTTTTGAGGACAAAAGTATGAATTAAATATATGCATAAACACACACACATATAAATAACATAAACAATGTATTTTGGTACACAGTGCATTTTCTGTCCCATATACTCTCATCTAAATTTTCCGCAACCTATTTTTAAGCACAAAACATGAGATGTTTGCATCATGTAATTTCCTTCTCAGTGCATTGCTGTGTGATAAATCATGACGAGGGTGACATGGATCACATCTCAATTACCAGAATCACTATGGAAGAAAAATCAACAATTTGAACCACTCACCAATCACAGAGCATCTGAGATGAGGCTCCTTTAAATCACTTAATGCAGTCTGGCTTTGTGCAGGCACCTAGAAGAGGGAGAATATTGCAATTAATCCCCCAAACCTCAGGTATTGTGCATTTTACAGGCACTGTGTCCATTTATGAATTCAACATGTTTTCTTGACATTTAACACGTGTTTTGTTGTGGGAAATGGGTCACTGGAAGTTTTCACAGTTTTTTTTTATTTTTTTCCTCAAAACTGCCATTGTGGAAAAATCACAAATCCACCAGCACCATCCACCACCTCCTAAATATGGTTGATGGAATAATTCAGGTGGCATAGGGATCCTTGAGAATTTCAATCTGAATTAATATTTTTAAATAAGATTTCTTTCCCCCAGTGCCAAAACTGAAAATTATGTAAGTGCAAAAATCTCCGTAGTAAATTAGCGATAAAAGAATAAAACAGTTAAACGAATATATTTTTCATGCTTGAGGGCTGTGTGTTTAACAGTTTTCTAACTGTTCATTCATTTATATAAAAATACTTTGGTTATTATCTACTTGAGTTGAAATTAGATATTTAATTGACTGGAGGGAATGAAATCCGCTCACTTTTAAATAAAGCAATGATTTAAAAATATTCCTGCAAAGTGATTTGTAAGACCACACCAGCACTAGTTCTTGGCACACGTCCTTGTCTGTGTATATATTTTAAAAGCATGGTTGTTTTTACAAATGTAGTACTGTGAGAGCTAACTTCTTCAGAAACATGTTTATCTTAATTAGGAAAGTCAACAGACTTCTAATGGGAAGAAATGCGTATTTTTCTCTGCGGTATCTAAAGCATCAAAGGCCTCGTTCTCATGCCAAACCAATCTTCCTTCCTGCCTGCCTTTCAAACCCAGGTGATTGCAGACAGCTGAGCAGACATTTTCCCAAAAGCTTCTATTGACCTGGCTCCAGCCCTTTGCCGTGCTCTGTCTCCTTTTCTATCCGCATGTCACTTCTCTTTCTCTTTCTGTGTATTTGTTGTATTTTTGCCTGAGGAAACCTAGGGATATTCATGGCACTGAGGCAAATAATGTGGAATTAAAAACTAAATTCTTCAGGCCTTATCCTAGCAACAGGACCATCACCATCTGTTCAGAGGACAGGACTGCCATTATCCGCTGCATTCTTTGTACGTACTCCATCACCTGTGAGGGGAAAAACATTGCCCCTTATCCTGGGGTCTTTGTGTAAAAACAAAGTTGTCTGCTTCTCTCTGCTACCCACACATTTCATAAATGTGATATACAGTACATTTGAAGGGATTAGGCAGCAATAAAAGGCCTCAAAAGCTTAAAAGGGGGAAAAAAAAAATAAAGGGAGGACATCTGCATGATAAACAACAAAAGCAAATATTGTTCAATTTAAATAAACTGTTGAGATTAATTACTAAAAGTTCATACAAATTCATATATCTACTACCAATATCAGCCATGCAAGCACCACACCTTTCAGTTTGGGAGAATTTTACAGCAGTAATGGAATTATTGTTAGGGATTTGGACTTTTTTTAATTTAAATAACTGATTTAAAACCCATGCTCCCCAATGTGCTACAAAGGCCATTTTGGCTGCTCACAAACACGTCTGCAGCTGAAGTCCCAAAATACAGCAACAAAATCTGAAGTGCTGCACACTTTTTACCTCAGGAAAACATGAAGTTGCTCAAAGAGCTAAAATACCCCACAATTCAATTTGAAATCCTCGTATTTCACTCTCTAAGAAGAGTAGTCCTTATTCCTCATTTATTTCTGCTTAGAATATTTGAACATGGGTAAACGTACATAAAGGAGGAAGAGGTAAAAAATCAGGGAATTAAAAGAAAAAAAATTTCCTGGAAATCAGAGCAGCAGCCTTGACCTCAAATTATGTTTTCAGTTTAAAATTATAATTTATAAAAGCTGGTTGAATGGGTGTCTCTGTTGTTTTTATGCCACTTATAAACAAAGCTGCAGTCATATTTATTTCTCAGGGCTTACAGACACATTTGTGGTGTGCAGCTTGGCAACAGTAACTGGTAAAAATTTTGCCTGCTCCTACCAAATCTCCAAAGTACTTAGACCATCCAATAACAGCCACAAATCTGAAGGTCCAGGATGCTGCATCCCCTCCTCCCCAGGGAATAAAAAGGCAGAGCAGGGCCCCCTCCTCTAATCACCCTCCTCTTCCTCTTCCCAAAAGGTGCAAATAAGGATAGAAATTCATTCTTAGAATTGCAAGGGAAATTCCTCTTCTCCCAACATTTATCCCAGCCTTTTGCTATGTTCCAATTTCAGTAATTACAGTAAGTTCACAGTTATAAGCCGCATCTGAATATAAGCCACATTTTTTTTTTCTTTTTCTTTT
>VRYO01002782.1:29838114-29853468 GCA_009812075.1 Sialia sialis | reverse complement strand
AAACAACAACCAAACAAAAATACTAAATTTTGTCCTAAACAACTAATTTATTGCATTAATGACTTTCAGGCCTTGGTATCAAACAAGAGCTAATGGTTTGCTTCAGCCAAGAAGATATCCACATTTTGGTAAATGGTCCAAAGCAGAAATACAAAATTTTTAAATCTCGGAATATCTGGGAGGTTTTTTACTATGGAATAAATCATCAGCTGTTCTACAAGCTTGTATTTGAGACGGGAATCTTCCCTGGAAGCAGCAGAGGTCCCTTGGCTCTGGATGGAGGCTAGTGCATTGATTCAGCTTGCTCTGCATCTAGGTGGCCTCAGATAGGACACCACTTTGGCCAAATATGAATATAAATAATTGTGCTTTTGAAATTGTCCCTCTATGGAAAAATCCATCTCAAATGGCACTACTTCAGTTTTGTCAACACCAACATAAAGATTTATTTTAAAAAGCTTTGAAGCATTGTCTGGATTTTGGCTTTCTTACCATACAACTAAACTTCTCATCTCTGCATTCCTCCAATATTTCATGAAAGTCATAAACTGCTGTACATATTTACAGACCAGAACCGATGTTGCCTTCCCTGTAGGGAATGCAAATACCTGTATTAGTATTCACTAAATCCTACCATCATTACAAACCAGCCTTTAACAGGAAAGCAAAGATATAAGCACTGATTTTATATGGAAAATTGAAGGATGGTGGAGGAAGTGGGAGACTAGAACATAAATGTTCTGAAAGCAAAACTCACTTTTCAGTCACAAACTTATTTTTCTAGCAGTGCTCAAGTGCAATGAAGACACAGAACTAATGAGGACCTCCATACTTTTCCAGTTTCAAGGAGGAAGTTGATAGTAATTTAAGACAGATAAAGAAATCCACTAATTAAAGTATTCTGGGATGAATGGTAGCCTCCAATTATTTTCCTGATTTGACACAATCTAGTAACAGTATAACACAACAATATCTTACGCAACACCATGGGATTTTGTGAAAACAAAGTACAAACTGAATCAGAATTTTGAGGACAACAACAATAGAGTGCTCACAGGCCAGCCCATGGTTGGATTCATCTCTCTCAGTTTAAATGAATGCAGAAATGAACAGAGGAAAGCTCGATGTTGAGGAGTAGGTGACTTTTCATAAGAATAAAAGTTGTGAAGAAGAATGTTAACAGGTAATAAAGGTTACAATTGATTATGAAATCATTGAATAGGAATCTCATCTCATTCCACCCCCTGCCATGGCAGGAACACCTTCCACTACCCCAGATTGCTGCAAGCCCTGTCCAGCCTGGCCTTGGACATCTCCAGGAATGAGGCACAGGGATGTACCAGGGCCTCAGCACACCTCTTTTGTAGTTTATTTGCAATTTTAGCAACTCTATTATAATCAACTTACAAGCATTTATCTCCAATCACTAAGTATCCACAAAAACAATAAAGCCCAGAGCTCAAATTTTCCCCACTCCAAATCCCATTGTAAGACAGCAATAAGTTTGCCATACAACTTGGTATCTGAATACAAATAGCTCCTAATTAATACATAAATCCCTTCCCATCCTGAGTGGAATTTGATGCAGCACCACAGTAACTGCTGAGAGCACACCCAGGGTCACTGATGAGTGAGCTGATGTATCTGCAAGGACAGGATTTGAGCTGTTCTATCAGCAAGGCTGGTGTGACAGGGACCTAGCAAGGCTGCTCCCCACGTGGAGATCTCTCACTGCACAGCGCACTTGGGTTTAGCCACTTAGAACAAGCTGTGTCTCAGTTTTACCATGAGTAGCATGGATATTAAACATTTGTCTCCACACTGATGCATTGCCAGGAATTTCTGCTTTAGAGGAACATTTTGAAAGCTATAGAGGAATAGATGATGGCTGTGACTATCAAGCCAAAGCTTAGCTGCTGGTGTAGTGTGTAAGCATAATGATAATGGGGAATGGTAAGGACATTTTAAAAGCTGCTCACTGACAGCTCCAGCTTTGATTCACATCTCCAAGCTGCCCAGCCAATTACTAAGAGAGGAGGTGGGAAAAATAAATAAAAAGCTCTTCTTGTCACATAGTGTTTCTTCAGATAGACCTGATAGCCCTGTAGATGAATACAGCTCACAACCAGGAGCACGAAAAAGGGGCAAACAAAGGTAAAACACCATTAATTATGGGACTGGTTTCACTGAGAAGGCCACAAATACAAGAGCAGATGATAGGGTTGGAATCTCAGATGACATACTGAGGCCATGAGTACTGATAGTGATGCTGTAGGATTTTAGCTTTTATATTTTTCATGAATTTGTAATCCTGCAATTCTTTAGTGTATAACTCCAAACTCCATATGCCGTGTTAGCTACTGTCATCATATTTTGATCAGACAAAACAATTCCTCTCTAGGCCTGGGAATCAAGGACACCTGTCTGTCTCAGGCCTGGAAAGATATAAATAAAAATGATTTGGGAGCAAACTGGAGGTAAATGATTTCGCTACCTGAAGCTGTAATTGGAAGATTGGAATATGCAAATATGGGCCGAACTTATAAAAATGTGAAAAGTTCATAACCCATTGTCCATTTTGGGTGTAGCCCCTTGGGGAGGCTTCATCTGCCCTTAATGTACCTGAAGGCCCTTCAGTAAATATACCTGGTTTTATTCTTTTAATCTGATTTTAGCCTGCAAAGGCACCATCAGGAGAGGTACCAGGGGAAGGAAGGTGGGAGCCCAGAAGGGCAGAGCTCGCTGCTGGAGCAGGGCTCTGCAGCCACAGCCCGGCAGAAACGGCTTCTGTTGCTACTGCTAATGATGAATACCATATGCTTGGCTCTTGCTGTTGTAAAATAAGTTACGTTGCTGCTGCCTGAGAGTGAATCAACTCTTTTCTTTCATTAAAAATCGAGGTTTGTGCCCATTCATGTTTCCTCAGCACTAGCACATGGGCAAAAATGGTTTTTTAAAAAACCAAAATATCCCCCAAGTGTGGCTTTTATCTACCTTTCACCATATCCCTACCTTGTTCCATTTTACATACAGAATCCTTTTTCCCAGAGAATAATCCTGAACAGAGAGGAGAAAGAATTGAAATGATCATTCATTTTTATTTTTTTTCCTTCTGTTACTTTGAACCAGTTTAATTCACTGTAGTTAAAACTTGATTTGGGAAATCCTTCTTCAGACCCAGGAAAAAGAGATGTTTGCTGTCAACATCTAGTTTTATTCAGCCTCCCACTATCTGAGAATGAGCTCTTTTATTAAAGACTTTTATTAAAGTCATTTTGGTCACCACTTATTAATTTATCAGTGGAAAGGAACCTCTTGGATCCACTTGCTTTCATTTATATACAAACATCTTAGTGACTTCACTAAAGCAATCAAATCACAGGACACACAATTAATTCAATTAAGATGAATCCTGCAGGCCTATCCACTCAAATACCAAAGGAATATTTCAGAGTTTAATAATTCTAAACTGTTGCCTTCACAACTGTGTCCTCTGTGGTGCAGTAAAATGGGAAAAAAATTTATTTTTTCAAATAAACATCCCCCTCTATTATACAGGTATATTAGCATATTCATACATATGGTAACAGGCCCTAACTGCTATGTGGATGCTCAAACACAAAAGCAGAGATTTAAGATTTTGACACAACTTTTTCTACTTTTGGGGTTTTGCTAAAATCTGTTTTAACCAGTGAAATGAAGCAAAGGTCCGGAGGAGCAGCATAGTGTCAGCACAGGTAGGAGTGACACAACTGCATGCCACAAGATCCTTTCCTCTGATTTCTCACAAAATAAACCTGCATATTATTTCAAAGCTTACTGAAAAAAGAAAACTGGAAAGATTAAAAAAAATAATAAAAAAAAGTTGGCAACAAGCCTTTAAAACAGAGACAACCCATTGAGCACCTCTCCCTGTTTATTTTATGCCAAAACGATTTCCTATCCACCTGTTCATAAAAAATCATAAGAGCTACAAGTATCCAGTAATTGTGAATTGGAGTCACAGGGAAAAGGAAAACCTTGGCACACAGCCTGTAGGAAAAAAGAACACAATGCATTACTTCCCTCATACATGTAGGAACTACAGAGGATCATTTTCATACACTTCAATAGGCCACTGTTAATGATCAGCAGTTGATTGGCCAAATTAACCCCAGGTCTACCTCCAAAATTATTATGATTGCATATTATAATTAAGGATGGCACTAAGGATATTAGGGCTCAGAAGGGGTTTTGTTTGTTTGAATGAGCGATGGATCATTCCATTCAAGGGTAGATGTTCGTGGCATGCTTTGGGCTTATGCATCTCCAGGAAACCTTGGAGATAATCTCATGGCTGATGGTAATTCTGGAGAAATGGGAAAGGGAGTGGCGGAGGGGGGGTCCCTTCTGAATTTTAATCTTATTTCTTCCCTTATGGAATGGAATTAGCTCGACACTTCTTGGTTGAACTCTAGTCTATCATTTTAATTAAATGTATCTAAGCAGTTGTTGTGAAGTCAAGATGGGAGTAATAGCTTGGCAAACTGAATATTGGTGTCTAAAGGCAGCAAGGAAAGTCTGCAGCAAGTATTTAAGGCCTTAGTAAAAGACAGAAGTTTTATGCATGCTAATGCACCAAAATAAATAAATAAATAAATAGATAAATAAAAATAGATCTCAATTCCTGATCAAATCCAAGCCCTGATCCCAAAGTTTGGGAGTCTGAGTGATTACTGACCTAAATCTTGTCTGGTGCCAGCCGCTGTCTCCAAAATAAACTGGCACCTGATGTCGTATCCCTTGAATTTAATAACTCTTGAAATTGGGCCCTGGTTTTAAAATTTGGATACAATCACTTTGGTTTTGTTCTCTTAGCCTTTTCCTTCCTGAAAAGAAGGACACCTCTAAGTGCAGTTTGAAAATTTAGGGTTCTGAAGCTGAATTAATGAACAGCCCCAAGCACAGAGCTGGCTTCACACTCCAGCACAGAGGTGACACATTGCTGGAAGGAATTGCTGCAGATGTCTCTAGAAACCTGAAATACAACATGATTGACCTTCCAGACACCTTTCCATTCATGTTTAAAACCTCCACAGTGAGGAAAAAGCCTAACTAGAGATGGCTAACTCAGACCATTCAAAGCAAAATTTGGTTTTTTTCAAATTAAGCTGCATCCTCTTGGTCCAAGAGCAGAACAAGTCAACAAGAGACATGGCCCCTGAGGTAGTCTTTGCACTTCTCAACAGGATCTTGCTTGAAAATATGCCACCACAGCACCAAAATTCTTATATTAACACACTGCCTTAGAGTGTGCAACATATCTGCTGATGGGTTGTAAAAATGATGCAGAGGGTGTGTTATTGCCTGTGCAAAGCCTGACCTCCAGCACTGGATTTATCAAGAGATTTATGCATGGTTTGGAGAGAAAACCAATCTTTTCTTAATTTCTTTTCCATTTTTCCCTTCAACACTTAGCTGATCTCTGTGTGTAACTTTAGAAGAATTGCTTCTAATTCCATGTAAGGGAATATTAAAAGTATTTTCTCTGAGTCCATCAGATACAAATTTGAAGCCTCAGATCAGCAGTTCAAAACTGATATTTGCCACAGGAAAATTTTGGCCTAGGAAAGAATTATCCTTTACCTGTTATAGAAAGCTGAAAATAGTAACATCAATAATGTCTCTACCCATCATTCCATTCCAATTGCATATCACATCTAGAAAAATAAATATTCAAGTGAAAAAGATAATGTTGGACTGCAGTAAATCTTCATTTTCTTTCTTTTCATATTTACTTTTACACTTTAGCATTCATATCATAATTAATACCTACAATTAAAATAAACTAGAGGTTTATCAGGCAAAACATAAATGGTGAGTTACTTGGTCTTTATTTTATTTTTTTTCATTCTTCATTTTTCTTTCATAAGTGCATTGTTATATAAGTTATAGATATTTCTGTCCTCTTATGTAGCCTAGAAATAAACATCATAATTATTTTCCCTCACCAATTTTTCCACTGCTAAGATCTGTCCACCTATAGTTTTAAATACAGCAGCTACTTGACAGAGTGTATTGATGGGCTTTAATCACTGCTGAACATTTCCTGTCTGTTCGTAGGCACTCACAGAAACCCAAGGGGCATCATTTACAAGAGTCCAAACTGAAGAGATTTGACAGGATGTCACAGGGAATAATCCAAGAATTATGAGGGTAAAAGCAGATATTGAGTAGCACAAACCAGTGCAGCCCTGGCAGTTTAGCAATGCCTGTAAAACCAGAAGAATCTCTTACCAACATAGTTAGAGCAAAGTATTTAGGAAATCTTTGTGGGAAGCTCAAACAGTACTAAATTTCAGCTGAAGTGTACAGACAAGTTTGAGAGAAGGGGAGAAAAAAACACTCATGTCCCAGTGTTTCCTCATTTCTCAAACGATGATGCAACAAAACTTTGAGAGTTTTTAAAACTACATTTAAAAAAAAAAGTAGAAAGGCATTACAAAAAAACATAATTCAACTTTCTTCAGTGTCTTTTGGCTCACACAGGAATAGAAATCATGGCACAAGTTGGAAGAGATCCTATTAGCTACTCCAAGCCCAGGAATTGCAGATGAGTTCTCATTGAGGAAATTCTACCTTGCTTTACCTGGGCAATTCCTTCACCAGGAATTCAGAAGCAAAGAATGAGAGAATTCAGAAGCAAAGAATGGCCCAGATGACATGGACAGGCCACATCTGTCCAGAGAATGTTGTTGTACACGTGCAGCAGCAGCAGAGGTGGTGATTTGGCAGATGGAAAGGACCAAGCATCTACAGGAAGGGATCTGAGTCAGAGAGGTGACAAAGAGCTCAGGAGCTGGGGGTGATGGGGAGAGAGAAAACAGGAAAGAAAAAGCAGTTGACAGGAGGAATGCTGACTCTGAAAAAGAGTCAGAGGAAGAAAAAGAGAGAGAAAACCAACATGAATTATATTGATTAGGGGATATGAACGCCACTAGAAAATAATATGAGCTGGGGACATTATTACTCCCTGTGGTGCTGAGAGCTTCACCTTCCCATTTACAGAAACCTGCATTCCTTGCCTGCAGACTGACAGGGAGCAGGTGAAAGGGAGAAGGTGTTGAAGGACTGGGAGGAGGAAAAGCGGCTGCAGAGATGCATTAGAGAAGCTGGGTTTTGACAGGGCGCTATGTGCAATTCAGCACAGAAATGCCCTTGACAAGGTCTGGAGTGAAACCCCAAAAAAAAAGTCCTCCTTGTGTGCTTACAGCTCGATTCTCAGCTCAGCAAGTGGCTAAGCCAGGGCCTTGGAGAAGGGAAGTTGATTCCTCTGGTAATGAAAAATGCCTGTGAGGAAGGAGAAGACATACGTGCATTGTGAAGAAAAAAGACCACAGCCCCTGGATTTATTATATACATAATAATTAATAATGACCCAATTTTTCCTATTCCAGATTTCAAAATTCCTAACTCACTTTAATTAAGTTCACTCTAAAAATAGGATGCTGTAGAACAAAGAACTTTTTACTACTTTAAAAATGTAAGCTTACTCACTAGTCAGGATTTTCCCAGCTCTCCTTGCTTTGGTACAAAGAGCTATTATGACACGATATAAATGCGCTATCAATGGGAGACATTTTTAGATAAAACTTGATAATGTAACATTTACTGATTCCATCTGTCAAGACAGATAAAGAGAATGAGACTTCACAGCAAAACATGCAGGAAACATAAAGGCAGCAACACAAACAAGTGCAGGCAGTGCAGACCCCACTTGTGGGCCTGCAATCTGAGTTAATTTTTGTTTTTCCCATGGACACAGGGCCCACCTTCTACACCAGTATGGCTCCAGGATCTCCACTTTCAGCAATACAATTGCATTTACTTGACAGCATTCAGAGCTTATTTACATTATGCATTTTTAAACCTCCTAATTCTGTCTTCTGCACACATTTTTAATGGTGAAGAGCAGCATGGGGCTATAGAGTTGCCAGTCCAATGAGATCTCTTTCCCTGGGGCCCATCAGCAGCACTGGGCTCACAAGCACAGCTCAGAAGCCTCACATTCCCCTTCTGAGCCACAAACCTGATTTAAATTCCGGGCAAAGACCAGCATCCCCGGTGAAGAAGAGCAATTGCTCTTTAAACAACTTTTGTAAATGCTTCCTGTGCCAAGGAGGGAGTGCAGAGTTTGCTTAGATGAAATAAAGCAGACGGACAGACTTCCCCACGCCCTGCTTGGCTTCCAAGATTTCAATAATGAACAGGGGTGTGCAAAGAAATGAAAGTGGTGGAAGTGCCAAAGGTATCCCTTGGAGAAGTCAGTATCCTGTTGTCATGTAAAAGAGCTCTTGAATGACAAAGAAGCAGAACCCAATTACAACTAGTTTCATGCTAATCTGAGCCCACGACTAACTGTAGGCTTTGGATGGTGCCGTGGTGTCCACAGTAATTAATTCACCTCTTCCTTCCCAAAACACGCTAGGAAATTAATTTCCATGGCTGGAATTAATTTGGCATTGGAAGATGTGTAAACACTGTTTGGAGTTACCTGGCAGTGATTTTGAGGTCTCATCTTGGATGCACAGAAGCGGTGCCTGCCACCTCATGGAGGCCCAGGAACATCACTGCCCTGGAAATCTGCACTGTCCCCAGAAAATGGAGCTTATCCCAACCTTTATTTGGGAATGATGGGCACCACCAGGCAAGGAGAAGGCTGCAGTGGACCAAGATAGGGCATTTCAATGGATGAACTCTGAATCTTGGTGTTGACACAATATGTTCTTTATGGCCACACAAAGAGACAACTCAAAAACAAATTCCAGTAATTTCACAGCTATAAGGCGCACCCTTTTGACTAAAATTTTGATTGACACCCAGAAGTGCGCCTTATAATCCAGTGTGCTTTATATATGGACAAAGTTCGGAAATTTACCAACCCGGAAATGCGAGCCAAGCCACGCCACAGCAGCAGGTGCCGGGAGCGGGCGGGAGTGCTGGGGCCCACGGCACGGGGAGGGCGCCTGGGGCTGCGTTTAAAGGCTGCGCCGATCCGTGAAAAATGTTTGCAAATTGAGCATCTGCCAGTAAACCCCACGATTATGTTATTCTCTTACTAATTCGTTACTTTGTTGCACGGGGATCCTTGCTGCAAAAAAAAAGTGCTCCTTATACACCGGTGTGCCTTATATATGGACAAAGTTTGGAAATTTGCCAGCAACCTGGAAGTGCACCGGTTGACCTTATAGTTGTGAAATTGCTGTAAACAAATTAATTTAAGAACGAATTGAAAGTGAATAAGCTCTTTTCAGACTTGTATAAATAAACATGGACACTCACTAGCTCTGTGAGAAGATGGTGATAAGTATGAACTTAGAGGAGCTAAGAAATCTTCGAGGTAAAAATGTAAAATGAAGTCTGCTCTGTAAAGTAAGTTAAAGTCACATTTTAAGTGGTTTTGGATTAATTTTCATATATTTGGGCACTGAAGGCCTCCTAAAACCATTTTCACTGGAGCTTGAATTGTAGTTAATGAGAAGAATTTTACATGCCAACAATCTTAGACTGCTCAGAAGCATTCTAATTATCTTTTTTGGGGTTTTTTGCTTATATGACCAACACTTTTTAATTGTGCAAAGAGAGATCACCAAGATTTTAATGTTGCCAGCCTGTGAACTCATCCAACCAGATAATATCAGGAAACCAGGAAAAGTGTAACCCTGACATAGGATTTTGGTTATGAAGGAAGATGCATAAATGTTTAGTAGAAATCTTTATCTTAAAACGTTTCTGAAAATAAGTAATCCTCCTCATTTCCGTTGGAAATGAATTTGCTTGTTTTTTATTTTAAGTGCAAAACTAACTTGATAAAAGGATGTCACAATATGGATTTTATGGATTTTGCACAGATAAATAAATAAAATACTTATTTTCACTCTGGTTAACTCTACTTTCATCCAATCCTTCTCTCTTTTCTCCCTTAGCCTCTGAAGATTGAAGTCTATTTGCGAGCTTCTGCTCACAATGACATCTTCATCACATCCATGGGCAGAAAGAAGCTTTGCCTCCCCAAACCTGCTGCTGGTGACACTGGACCACTGCAGTGGTCACACAACAAGATTTTGGTCCTTGGATGCATCTGGAAATCATTTGCTTTACCTGTTCACCACTTTTTTCTGAAAAAAAACCCCTCTTTTTCAAACAAAGCTAAAGTTTTTATGATAGGTAGGCATGTGGCAGAGATAGCCCTCTTTGCAATATATCTGACTTTTTTTTATTAAAAAAGGTTCTTACACATCACCTCAAATTAAAAAAAAAAAAAAATAATACCTCTCTGCAGTCTTAATTTTCTGCAGACTTAATTTTCTGAATTGTAACTTTTTTTTTTGCTAGGTAGAGAGGAAAACTAAAAAAAAAGGCAAGGCTTGAGAAATGGAATTTTGCCCATAGACTGATGACTACAGATCGCATTTCTAGTGGGCTTATAACCTGCTCCAGTGAAAACATAATTTTTAATTTGCTTTTAGGGTTATTTATTTTTTTTATTATTACACTAAGGGTTTATAATTTAACGTCAAACATAATTTTGCACGAATTACGAGGCTGCACTATGATGCTGAAGATAAGATGTATGTGGCTGGTTGGCACGGCCTCAAACTCGGTTTCTAGAAAATGGATCACTAATTGGCAGGCTGCCATCCCTTACACTGCTCAGCGCAACTTTACATCAAACAAGCTATCTTTTGCAGAGAGTTGTGCACATCATCCTCCCAGACACTGCAAAGAGCAGTAGGTGTCTTTTAACAGCACTGTGTTTGCCATTTCACACCATCCAGGCAATATTTGATGTTATAATATTCAATTTGTGCTGTTCTTATTAAATAAAAAAAAGTATTCCTAAATGTTTGTGCCTTTTAAAAAAATAAGACTTTTCATGCAGCAATTAAAACGCTAAATTATTGGTCATATCACTTCATAAAAATCACACCAATTTTGATTAATTGTAGTTCAGCCATTTAAGAGCTGAAAAAACATGACATTTTACTATGATGTCATTTTCCCATTCATTCCAGTGGTAAGAGTCCACCACCACAGCTACAGTAAGAATAATATAAAAATTAAAGCATGGAAATGATCAGAGGAAATAATTTTGACAATGAAGTAATTTCCTAGATTGGTTTTTAAGTATGACTTCTTTGTCAGCTTTAAATAAAAAATAAAAGATGCCATGATTTTATTGAAATTGCATGGGGAATGAGTAATGTGCATATGTAAGAAGTGGTGTCACTTCACTTGAAAATCAAACCATATGCTCGAGCCCAGCTAGAACAGAACACCCCAAGAGTAAACCCAAATCAAACATCTACACAGGAACCCTGAGCCAAAGTGTGGTGCCTGCAGAACCAAGGACTCCTGAACATAAAACTCACAAAACACCAGGATGCTGAGGTCAAAAGCATTTCCATGACAAATAGACAATATAGCCTTTATTTAATTTTTTTTTCAAAACTCTTACCAATACCTTATATTTCCTATCTGAAACATCTGAAAATTTTGAAGATTTTTCTTCTAAATCACTAATTTCAAAATTGTTGCTGTTGGTTGGGATTTTTTTAATACTGTTTTTGAGTGCAGTTGAAAGTGAGGCCTTTGCATATGTTTGTATTTTCATAGGTGCCAAACTGATGCTAGGATCCAATCCAACTTCTTTTGAAATCAATTGGAATTTTTCACTTGACTAGAATTCAAGCATCTGTTATTAGCAATTTCAGAGATGGCGAGGAAAAAAAAGTCAAAAATAATCCAAAATGTGGTGTCAGGACACCAAAATTCTTTCTGTCTCCTTAGTTCCTCTAGAAACTGTGCCATTTGCAAATGGATTTTTAAATTTTTTTCCAAAAGGATTCCAAATATGAGAAAAAGCAGCAGGGACAATATCCCTGTGATAATCTTCTACCCAAAAAGGGAGAGCATTCCCTATCAGTGCCTGGCTGGAACAACAATACAAGAAATTCAGATACAGATGCAAAGGCCTCACATGATCCCGAGCTTGCAGTAGGATCCAAGGGCAGAACTATGGAATGAATTTCCTTTTGCAGCAATTTACATCATCCCAAAACGCCTTTGGACTGGAAACAAAACAGAACTTCTGGAAAGTGCCTTAAACCTTATCTCATTCCAACCTCCCTATCGAGAGCAGGGACACTTTCCACCAGGCCAGGTTGCTCAGAATTCCATCCAACCAGGACTTTTTCCAAGATTCCAAGGCCTCACTTCTCCCCTGCAGAGTGTAAGGGCCCTCAATTAACCCACACCCAGAACAAGATCCAACCTCTCAAATTCAGAATGCGTCTTTTCATTAATGACCTCCAAGTTAAGGAGAACTTTAAATTTAAATTCACATCTCCAACACTCCCAGCCACCATTAACCACATTTAAAACTACTTTAACACTCCTCTAAGAGAGGGAGTCCCCACTGCAAACAATACAGCTCAGAAATGTTGCAACTGCCAGGAAATGAAATTTCATGGGAAAAAAAAGCAAAAAAGAAAACAAAAAAAAAAAAAGAGAAAGAAAATCAGAAGGGAATCACTCTGCCTGGGCAGAGCCTCAGGGAGTGAATCATCAGTACCAAACTGGTTTTTCTTTGAAACCATGCAACAGTTTGTGTACTTAGGACAACATTTGTTTAGCCAACAGACATCAACAAAATTTGCTCAAGGAAAGCCTGCATATGTTTGGGGTAAGGAGGTGACCTCTGGAGAAGAAGATCCAAGCTCCCTGCAGTGCTGAGTCCCTTTGGTCCCGGCTGAGTCTCCCAAAGCTGCTTCTCTCACAGCACTGACCCAAGGAAGGATGGATTTACAGCCTCAAGCATCTCATTGCAATTTACTGACTGGGAGATGCAGCTGTAGCAGCAGATAAACTTCAGTTTATTTACCTAAACCACTATAACCTTTCCATTATATTTTTTTAATCCCTAATATTTTCTATTATGGAAATTTCTTGCATATAGGTGATACTTTTGCAGCTTTCTTGGGATTGCTTCACTTTTTGTTCACGTAGTAACCTGATGTGTAAGATATTTTATTTAAATCACTGAAATCTTAATAATAAAATGTCCCAGAAGCTGTTGCTACAGTGCAAGCCAAACATAAGAGGGGACAGCACTGAGAGTAGAAGACCTGGGAATATCCCTATCCCCATTCCCTTCATGGATGGGTCCTTTGCCAAAAGCCTCGTTTCACATCACAAACCATAAAAAGCAAAAAAGAACCGGGATTTCATTTTCTGCTTGTACGTGGAATATTTCATGAGAAGATTTTCCTGTCCAGTCTTACACTACTGGGAGTCACCTGGGTACAAAACTCTACCATGCAAGTGCTGTGGAAGTTCCTGGAAAGTGAACTTTAGATAAGTCTAAAAATTATCTACAGTCAGGCCAGCACTTTGCACAAGTTTCCCAATTTTCCTGGTAAGGGTCTAGAATCAGAAAGTGATTATTCCACAAAATGATTTCATGCAAACATATAAATGCAAAGTCAGGAGTTTCTCTTTTCATAATGATTGACTAGTATGAACCTTTCAGCTTTGCTTGAAACATCTAAGTTTTTCTTCTCTTTCCTAAATTATGTGCATAATCATCATTTCCTTTTACCAGATTGCTCTAAAGAGTGTACAGGAAATAATATTTCAAAAGACTTCTACAGACTTGTAAGAGATCATTCCCACTCCTGAATGATTTGATTAAAATATTTCTCAGTTCCAGTTAAGAAATTACTCTCCTAAATTTTATTTTGCCTTTTATTCATGCTTGTACTCCACCATAGTGTGCAGTGACTTGCCTCACTAGGCAGCTGGAAATTTTGGAATGGTTTAGGTTGAAAGGGCTTAAAGAGCACCTCATTCCACCCCCTTTCCACACTTTCCACTAGAACCAGGCTTTCAATCCCCAAACAACACAGGGTTTAATTTCCCCCTCCTTTTCACACAAATAAACAGGCACGACCCCAGCACACAACCCAGTGCTCTTAGCACAATATCACAGACCTCCAGTTTTTTTGGCAGTCCTGAAGGTTTTATGAAGGGCTGTTTAATCAGAACTGTAACATTAATACAAATAAAAAAGAAAAAGAAAAAACAAATTAAAAAGCTGTAAAAGGCGTCATAATCTCCCACCTTTATGCGTATCAAGAGCAGTTTGTTTCAAAAGTAATTAACTGAAATAATTGGGCTCTCTGCGCTGCTTCGTGGACTGTTTGTTTTTGAGGGATTTTTTTTTTTCCTTTAAGGAAATAGGGAATATATGAGATCAGTTTTAAAATCCTTTCAATTCACAGTGTTTTTTTTCTCTTCTTTCCAGTCTGCCCAAATATTTTTAAGTTTTCAGATGAGCAGCAGGAGCAGAGCACAGGTTCTGGGACTGGGGACTGTCCTGCTCCCACCCCACAGCTTCTGTCCTGCTTCCTACAGCCAAGCCTGTTTCTTCCTCATCCCTCCTTTCCCTTTGCTATTTTTTCTTCCACAATTTTTCAGCTTGCAAAATTTTCCAGGACAGGGACTACCTTTACAATTGTGGTTACCCATTGCATTTCTATTATTGTTATTATTAATATAATAATTATTGTAGAAACACAGAGTCACAAATCTCACAAATCACCTGTGCCACACACTGGTTCATGTTTCACATGTTCTCAATAAAATACCCAAACTCCAGATTTCCCCTTATGCTTTTGCCCCCTCCAAATTAAATATATGCAGAAGTCATTGGAGGAGATGCTGAGCATGCGGATCAAATACAAGTTATTGCAACAGCACACTTTTGTTTTTCTGAAAAATAAAATAAAATCCAAGTCTGTCGAGTCCCAAACTCTAATGATGTGAATCATCAGTGAAGGAGCTACCATTACTCTGAAGCTGCTGTAACTTGCAAGGCCTGCCCTCCTGACTATTTCAAGATCTTGGCATTTATCTTTTTTGGACACTTATAAAAGCATGTATGCTTGAAATCAAAAATACAGCAGATGAAGATGAGCCTGGAAAGTTCTGTAGACTCCAGTATGTCAGTGAGTGGAACCACTGAGGGCAAAAATACTGACCACAGAAAAACAGTATCTGCATAGGAAAAAACAAGCAGAGGTTTCAATATCTGAAGGCAAAGAAAGTTGAGTAGTTCTTGGACAAAGAATTATTTTTTAAGCTTTACGTGAAGGGTCTTCATACTGTTTTTGCCTGTCCAGCCAATTCCCATTAGGTTTAATAAACGTTTCCCATCTAAAGCAGGCAGAGCAAGGCCTGCTTGGTCATGACTATTAATTTAATTTGGAAGAGGGCACAGTCCAGTCCAACCCTGACAGCAATGCCTGTTAGAGA
>VRYO01002782.1:29775614-29835614 GCA_009812075.1 Sialia sialis | reverse complement strand
CAACAACTCCAAAGAGTAAAATCCTACAAAATTCTTACATCAGCATGAATATTGCCCCTGTACCATACCATATGAGAACTGGGATACTTTTTGTTCTGTCAAAGATGCATCCAATACTTTCTGGACTCAACTCCTACCATTTCCACAGGCTCTTTAATGGTATTCCCATTGCCAAAATTTGCATGTGTGTAAGTACAGTGCAGGAGGCATCACGCGGGGATCTCCCAGCCTCTCTGCCCAAGCAGAACAAAATAAATCCAGAAAAGTTCACACTTCCAGTCTGCAGCTACAGCAGAACCGCTGAGAATCTGGGACTCGTTCTGGCCTAATTTACAGAGATATTGTGCTAAAACTGATAAAATGCTGCCTGATGATGAACTGGGTTTGGAGCCGGCTGCCTGTCCGCAGGGGAGGAGAGCTGTGAGCCGTTTGAGCATCGCCCAAGAAAAGCCATCGGAACAATCCCATAAACAATGGAGCGAGGCGGCCCTTGGATGCGATGACGTGCTGGGCCAGAGCCTTGAAGTCAATGGGAGGTTTGGCACCGGTTTTAATTAGGCCAGGATTTCAGCCAGTGAGCTTTGGGCTCTTAGCAGCCCATTGGGAAAGGGGCCAACCTCAGGAAGAAAGAGGCTGACCAGCAGGAAGAGGAAGCTCCCGGATATCCCCGCAGCAGCAGCTTCCTTTCTCCTGGCGCTCAAAAAGTGACGAACCTCATGTCTCAGCTCAGTGCGAGCAACAGTGGAACACAAACCACAACAAACAAACCCAGGCACCAATTTTTTTTTCCTCCTCTGCTTGATTTCTGGAGGGAGATGTTCATAGAAGAGCCAGTGTAGGAGAGGGGCTTTGCCAAGATTGTCTTTAAACGCTCAAACCAGAAAGCAGAACAGCACAGATTCAAGAGACCTGCTCAAGCAATGGGAATTGCTGTGGAAATATTCAGGAAATTTTTATCCACAATAATAAAAAACGTCACAGAGTCACACCTACAAAACATCAGACACTGGAGGGATACTTGTTCTTTTCAGATTTAACTCCTTTCCTCTCCTAGATATTGCTGAGTGCTGCATTTTGAATTTTAGTAGATCCTGAGATAATGCTGAACTAAATGCACTTGCCTCCCTAACGCAGCTCCTGAATATGGGGAAACATTCCTAAATAGTGGAAGAAAACACAGAGGGCAAGCTTATCAGAAGCAAAACGTAAAAGAAACACTAAGTAGGGTTGCCAAGAATCGTTAAGGAGGTTTACAAGAACAAATTGATCAATAAGTTAAAAAGAGAGAGCAAACCAGGGAGATTCCTTTAGTGGTGGGATTAATTCAGTGCCTCCTACCGTCAAAAAGTTCTTTCCTCTAATCCCTGTGTTTGTCCACTGGAGGCTTCAGCCGTCCCTCCACTGCCCATGGCATTAAACCATTATTCATATTTTGGCAAACACCTTTGCCCTCAAGGTGAAGTTGTTTGAATGAAAAAAAGTTTTTCCTTGTTAAATTTTCATTTTATATTTAAGGATATGTCACTACCTCCACCTAAGATTTTTAGGGCACAGGAAAAGCACTAGCTTAAGTCTTAGTCCTCACTAAAAGAACTCCATTAGACCAGGGAAAGTCAGAATGAAATTAGAAAAATAATGTATTATAAGCAAAGTAAATTTTCATGTACTCACAGCTAAAGCCACACATGGGGCATGCAGCACTTCAGCACAGTAAGAATTATTCAAGAGTGAGCTAAAGCAGTAGAGATTTGCTGCCTGAAGTTGTCCAAAAGCCCTGGGAACAACTCCCATAAAAGTTTACCAGTGGAAACTCTTGTTGAGTTTATGCCTAGAAATGAAATTAATCTCCATTTTCTCAGGAAGAGCCATATCACTTTTTGTCTGAAGACCTTTACCAGCTTTGATAGGGATTAAATTAGTCTTGAAGGACATTTACTATCTTAATATCACAACCACCTTGCTTATTTTAGAAAAACGGATAACATTTATATATGTATATATATATATTTATATTTATATATTTTTAAACATTTTATATATATATGTATTTTATATATATTATATATATATTTAATATACTTTTATATATTAATATATTTTTATATATGTATGGATATTATTTATATTTAAATATATATAATTCTATATGTATAGGTGCATGTACACTTACATACCTAAACTGATTCCCAGCAAGCAGGTGCCTGCTGCTGCTTTTCCCTCCAATTTGCCTCTGAAAGTGTCCAGCACCATTGGAGCTGGAGGTCATAAGGACTTGCAAGCAAAAGGCAAAACTCAAGTCTTTTGAGCTAATCACAAGACCTAAATCCTTTCTTGTGCACATGGCATAAAAACACATCAAAGAGCACATGTTGAAGGAGATGACGTAAGTCATCTCCATTATTGGCATTTTATGGAAGACTGAAAGCAGCCCTAAGTAAACAAGAGGCAGGCAGAAACAAGTTAATTTAATAGAGGTGTCATTTTTGAAGATGAGCACTCACACTCGAGACAGACATATTAGAGTTTTTTTCCAAGCACAAGAGGTTCACCAATAATTACTCAGTGTCCTTTGCAGATTCCACTGAATATAAAACTTCACAATTTTTCTCAAAAGCCGCTTTCTTGCCAGCAGTTTTAATTTCTCTGGCTGCACCCAACACACAGACAAGCAATCATTTTTTTGGTGGAAAAACAGTCTTCCAGTACTCTAGTTCAAGTTATTGAGACACCACAGACCTTCACAACCCCAAAATTTTATCATATCACCTGGAAGAACCACCTTCAGCAGTAACTCTTATTTGAGAAGGAAAATTTTAAGTATTTTCTGCAAGACAGATTCTTGCATAAAATAAATGCGTGCATAAAGCAAATCTAGAGAATAAATGTACACAAAAATCTCTGGGATAAATCCACACGTTTACAAGGAAGGTGTCTCAGGTATCTCACCACTGAAATCAGGATGTGAACCAAGTACTGCCCTTCAGGGTTTGCAAGGATTTCCCCTGACTGCTTTGAACCCTTTCTGCCCTGTCCTCTTTCACCACAAACATTGATGCTGTGAGAGGAAGTTACTTCTCTTCTCATCACTTTTTTTTTTTTTTCTTTTAAAGACAGTCTAAAAATCAGATTTTTTTTCCCTTTTGCAGCAAACAGAAGCAGATCAAATATTTTAATTACTCTTGGGTCGTTTGCGCTCATATAATTTCATACCCACATATCTTCAATATTTATAGCAGACACTGAAAAGATTTTAACATATGTAGTGATTTTCACCAAGTAACTCCACACTCTCCCTGAATACAAAGATGTAATTTGTCACCATTTATACAACCCACTAAAAATCCAGCTAGCAATTCATGTGAACAAGTTTCTCCTCCAAGATTCTAATTAAAACAAAAATGCCTTGCACACTTCAAATTGTGATATCCTGCACATGTGTTTTAACTACAGCTTGGGCAGAGGGATGGGTTTGTAAATAAGATTTATTCTCATATCAGAAGAACATCTATGGAATTAGATGAGCATAATAAAATATATTCATTTAAGAAATTCCCAAATAACATATCTAGAAACACATACACTAGAAATAAAACATTTAGGAAATAATAACGATTGTTGATATCAAAAATAAAGACAAACGCAGGACTAAAGCAAAATGTGATTTACAGGACTGCCATTCCTTATTTTTTAGATGAAAGTTCATGTTCTTTGGAGAATAGCATGAAGAGTTTTTCAGGAAAGAATCCATAAAACAGGAAATTTGCCGTAAAATTGGAACAGTACCTGACAGCGGATCTAGTGGCTGTTGCACAGGGACTATGTGTGTTTGCTGGTTCAGTGAATAAAAAATAAATAAATAAAGTTTTGATTATGACACATAAGGGATAGAAATGGCTTCAAAATTGGTGTTATTGAGGAAAAAAATATAAGCAACACATCCCCATCACTTTCAGAGCCTTTCATGTTAATGAGAGGATAAAGCAGTCACTTTTGGATCCTTGCATTTTTGTGTGGATATATTGACACTACAAACTGGCTACAAAAATTGTCCACCCAAGGCCACATTTTGCCTTCTGTTGCCCACAAATATCTCCAGTGGAATTCAAGAGGAGTTGTGTGCACACATAGCTGGCCCCAAAATCTATTCCTTAAGTTGCTGAAAATCTCCCTGGAACAAAACAAAAGTGATAATAGCAACAGAGTATAATAAAATAACTGTGCTCTCTGGAGAACCCAAGACCACATCCTTTGTTTCTCTGAAACATTCCTTGGTAACTTTTCAGCTCTGTCTCTTTTTATTGCCCAAACTCTGCAGTATTCCTGTCCTCCTCACCATCATCTTGGTTTTTTATCACCATTCTGCAATTTGTCAGCAACCTCTGTATCTTAAAAAGCAGACCCAAAGCTTTCTCCAAGCCCTCTTTGAGAAAGTGAAGATAGATGTGAAGAGGAGACGTGTTTGACAAATCGATGCTCAGCAACAATTCCTGGGAAATATGGATGACGTCTTTTTCCTCGCTGCTTCTATTTTCTGTTTTATCAAAACTGATGATTCACAATTTCTGGAAACTGGGGCCAAGTGGGGTGAAAGGAGCTATAAATATCCTAAAAATATATATGTGTCTTCAGGCTGTCACTGATGCACGTTCAGCATGGCTCAAGCCATGGGACTTCTCAGGGATGCCTCACATTTTCCCTGGACAGCAAGGAGGGGTGTTAGCTGAGACCTGCCAGGAATATTTGCTTATTTGAAGCTGGACTAAAAGTGCAATTCTGAGCACAAATAAATAATGCTACTCTGCCTTACGCAAGTTATCTGCTACTCCCCTGTTTTTGCAAATTCTTGATTATATTGAGTAACACTCAGTACATACTAATATTTCTACATACTAAAATCAGACCAAAAAATCTCCAAATGCATTTTTACTAGACATGAATCATTTTACTCTCTCCTTTAAAGCACAGGTTAGGTGCAATTCATCTTAGGGAAAAAGAGGAATTGTAAGAACTCTTTATGTGCCAGAATCAGTTTGTGTAATCTGGCTGTAGTTGTGGCTTCTATTTTTCTGGGAAGGAGGTCTCAAATGGTGTCAGTGTATTTCTTCTATTCTCTAGTCCTAAGGGAAAGTTGACCTTATTTTCATTTTCCCACTCTCTCAGCCTTTGGTTTGCTGCAGAATTCCAGGAAGAACTTCCTGCAGGAGAACAATATCTGGCACCCATCGAGCTGACTAAGTGAAGGAGCAGTATACTAAAGGGGAGGTCAGCTTTGAGTAAATAAGGTAAATCACTGTTAGCCTGGATTTGAGACCTCTGAGGCAGAGCTGCAACACCTTTCAGGAAGCTGGGAAGAGCGTGCTGAAGGCTGCTGCTCTCCTGGAAACAGTAAATGAGCAAAGGGTTATTCTGTCATAAATCCAGTTGCACTTTAGCGCTCATCTTTATTCTATTAAAAAGAAAGCATCAGAAACATTTCCACTGAACTTCATGCTTGAGAGAGAGAAGGTTTGCTTGGCTTAATTTTCGGGTTTTTTTGAGTTTCTGTTAATATTTTTAGTAAATGTGTGTACTTTTTGGTGCTAAATAAAATTAGCAATAAAATTGCCAAGTCCCCTCAGAGTTTAAGTACTAGCAGAGATGCACTTTCGCAGAATTGCAGAAGGACTTGGTTTGGAAAGGACCTTAAAGGTCATCTCATTCCAAATTCCTCCCTGGGCAGGGAAATCTTCCACTAGACCAGGCTGGGCTCAGGGCTTGGTCAACACCAAAAGTCCAGGTCAGAGAAGCAAGAGAGTCCCCAGCTCTCAGCAGTGACTCCACACTCAGAGTGGCTTTGCCTCATTTTCTCACAAGCACTGACTTAAAAAAGAAAAATATGATGGAATTCAGACTGGAAGATTAGTTTATTCTACCCAGAGTAAAGGTGGAGTGATTTTCTTGCAGCCAGCAGCACGCTTGAAACACATCCCTCATTTACCTGCCACAAAGAAAGTATAGAACCGAGCAAGAAATGTAGGAGAAATATGAGGAAATTAACAGCCTTCTCTAAATTCCACCAGAGCAGGTCTGCAAGCCCACAGCAGCAGAAGCACAGAGCACTGTGATGGGTTCCATTCCCACATGACAGGAGCCCAAACCTGGCTGCACCAACCCTGTCCCTTTACCTCCTCTTTCCCAGCTTTGATCCAAAGCTCTAACTGAGATCTAGGAAACATTTCCTGATGAAACAGATGTACCAGCTCCTTTTCACCAAAGCCTTGTGCCAGGAGTGGCTCAACATATCTATTAAACGTAAACCCTTATAAATCCTTGTCCCTGGAATTCCTTGAGCTGCAATCACAGGAAGGTGGAGAGCACATCAGAAAGCTGTCACCCTGACCACTCTCACATAACCCTGCCAGGTAACTCCATGGCTCTGTGGAAAAGCATGGACAGCACACAAGATCTCTGCTCAGGGTGGCCATTTCCTATTCACATTCCTGCTCTGGCAACCCAGCTGTGACCACAGGCACTGGACACACATGAGCCTACAGTACTCCCTGATCTTTTTGGCTCACTCCTTTATTAACTCAGTCTCTATCCAGGAGTGGGTTTGGTGCAGCAGAACATTCCTAGTAAACACCCACATCCCATTCAAAACCACTTTCAGCGTTGATACTATTCTGGAAGTCTGTGGTTAATCTGGACTCTAATTTCAATGCTTTTGCAGCAGCTGAGAATCCATTGCCTTAAAGTGTAAAACCAGAAAGGATTAAATGAAATTTTAAAAACAGAGCCTCTTCTTTGAGGCAAACAGGCATATGGTTTAAAATATTTCAGAATTCTAGCTGTACCTGTGAAACATAAGCCTAAGCAGATCACAAGCCTGGGTGCTAGTTGACTAGACTAGTGCAAAAGCCTCGGGAGCACATTCCTTTGAGTTGACATTGGCAATCAGAGGAAGACACATGGCATCCACGGGGCCATTATCCCAAACTCAGTTTGGGAGGGTACAAGTGATCTGCAGAGAGCACTTGCCCTTGAGATGAAGGGAGCAGCGAGGCAAAATAGACGGATGTATAACAACCACATGTTTCTTGAGGGAAAAGTAGGCTCTGGCAGAGCTCCAGCAAGGGTACAGCAGGCAGCTGTATCTTGCTCTAAAAATGCAGCAACCACCTTCTAGAAGAGGATGAAAAGGGGCTGCTTCCCTGGGTAGAACTCCTCGCAATCCGCACTTGTGTCTCCTGTGCAACTTTACACTGATGCTTTATTATTCTCACCAGGGAGGAGCACGTTTCTGTAAATGCATTAGAAGCGTAAATATATTAATGCAATACTTTCTCCCAATTAAATAATTTATACGCTCCCTTTATAACTGAAGCATGAAAGAATATGTGGCTTTCTACTAATATTTGAAATGGCAGTGGTTCAAGCAGTCGACAAGTTGTAGGTAAAACAGGAGTGGTGCAGTCAGCAGCAGTCCTGTTATCCAGGATCCCTGAATTTTCCTGTTACATGTACCTGTAGCTTCATCACATCAGTGAAAAATAAACATCTAAAACACATACTACATTTTTAGTGCTTTCCCCCTAAATAGGAAGTAGGAAAAAGAGATATTCCACAGTGCAACATAAAAAATGTATTTTTTTTTTTCTAATCCAACTTTTGTGAGAACCTGAAGGTCAGACCTCTACAACAGCTCTCCCCAGGCAGGGAAAATCACTTCCTGTCTCTTTTCCCATGAATTTTGTTGCAATTTGCAGGACTTTGTGGGAAATTTGCCACAATTTGTGGGACGCTTCGGTCCTCTGGGGGAGTTTGCAGTTGTGCACTGCTGCAGCCTGAAGATTTTGCTGAGATGTGGATTTTATATGGTGTGATTTAAACACACGAGGATAGAGAATGGCCTTGTTCAGTCCAGATCACTGGGAACAAAGTATTTCTCCACACTCACAAAGGTTTAAGATCAGCTGGACAATCAGGAGCCCTATCCAAAAGCCAGAAGGTCAAGAATGACTAAGGAAAAAGAAAAGTGGATCTTCTCCATAAGAAAATTATAGCTCAGAACAGGGAAAAAGCTTTAAAGGAAAAGAGCCCCAAAACTAAACAAAAAATAATCACAGAAAATGTTATATAACTGAGAAAAGAGTTAATTCTTTGATCTCACTTTTTTCTGACTTTCACAAGAAAAAAACCACTGCTTTCCATCTCCCCAGCAGCTGATGAGAAAATAATGCAAATTTTTGGTTCAATGTGATTTCTAAATGGGATCATTTCTGACAGAGTTGGGATTCTAAGGTAATTTTTAAAAAAATTTAAAAAAAAAAGAAAGATGGGGTAGACCAAGGTGGTTAAATGACAACAGAAAAACCCAAGAAAATAATGTTGAGGGCAGGGGACTATCAGTTCACCAGGTGTGCACAGGCACTGATCACACAGTGCAAGTGCTTGGGGGGCAGAAGGTGAAGGGAAAAAGGGCAGTATCTGAACTGAGGAGTGACAGGGAATGACCCTCCAGGAACATTTTCCATTTCCCTCTGAACTCCACTGCTTCAACAACTCTTTAGTTAATATTTGCTCAGGTCAAATGTACCAATGCCACCGTGCAGAGACAGGACTTTTTAACTCAGTTTTTTTAAAAATATTAAAATGATACTTGGCTTACTGGAATGGTGCTGCCATTTCATTTTCAGGAAGCAGAAGCTTATCATCCTCTGGTTCCTCTATTTTCAAGTATCATGAGAAATATAGAAATGCCCAATGTTTTCTAGCACACATCAAGGACTTTGCCAGTCATAAACCACCAGACTTCCCCACATCCAGTACTGGACTACAGTAATTTTGTGACAGATCTGCATTTATTCATGATACAGAGACAATTTGAACCTGACAGGCAATCTGGTTATAAACAGATTTTAAAATCCTTTCATTTCTTCACTTTCAAGCTGATTTCTTTTACTCCAAAGAGATTAACAACAAAATGCTGTTTCACCTTGTAGAGCCTGCTTCACATTGTAGATTTTAAAGGAGAAATCTTTCCTTGGAGCAGAGATATCTGTTTTCCAGGCACCATCTGATGGGAAAACTGAGCTCCTCACCTCTGAGGGTTGATGTGATGAGCTCTAAGCACTGTAGCTGTTCGCAAAGACAATTCTAACCACTGTCAATGGACCATGCTGGGATTAAATTATTTCTACAGGTAGGTCACAGATCCAGTTCACAGACCTTTACAACATTTGCTCCACATAAATTATTCAGTTGAAATTTCTCATCACCCAAAGAAGTTTGTAAACATCCAAACTTCTTTGACTTTTATGTGACTTGGCAATGAGGGCTCAATTAATTTGAGGAAAAGCCCCTCTGCCTCACAAGGAGCCATAGAAAACCTACACTTCATATTCACTTTTAAATTTGGTTTTTAATTATTATTTTATTTTACTACTGCTTTACAGAGTACTCCTACATTGCACTCTTTTTTCCTCCCCATCTACAGCAAAAGGCACTGATCTGGTACTTAGCAAGACAGACAGTTAATAATTCATGTGCTCACGTTAAACCAGGTAATGCCATAAAATGGTGGAACCTGCTTTTGAGTTAATTTTTAAATAGTCCTCCTGAATGCTGAGGGGACTGCAAGCACCTCAACAGTATGTAATATTAACACATAGAAAGCTACATTTATATAACATTTATGCGACAAATCAACAAAAGCACAAAAATTCAAGAGGCAAATGCTTCATCCATGGCTTGTTCATGGGCTTTTTCTGCAACACACACACACACACAGAGGAGCCAGACAGAGCTGTGAAAACCATGAGGCACAGCAGAGTAAAGCAGGGCTTGTCCGGTGCTTCCTCTGCACTTGGGCCAGGCACTTCTGAGATTACAAATTTCATTTCATTATTAGGAAAAAATAAATCCTCGCCATAAAAAAATTCAACAAATAATGGATATGCTTCCTACAAACCAGATCCTAACTCCCCCTAGGAAGTTTATCCAATGGTCAGTGTTTCGTGAGTTTGGTTTATCATTTTCTATATATAAATAAAATTTCCAGGCACTGCACCTTCCCTGGGACAGTATTTTTATTTATTCAAATAAGAAAGTGTTAGCCATTTTCTAAGAGACTTTTGAGATTCTTTTCATGCACTTCCTAAGTACTTTAACCTGAATTCAATAGTTTGCCAACTTTTAAGCATGTTTACAACATCTCTTTAACCTAGGCTATGATATACTCAGACTCTGGAAGAATCTTAAAATAACAATACATGGTTGCAACTTTTAAAAAACTGCCACCAAATTTACTTAGGTTCCATGAAAATATAATTTAATAGACAGTTTTTGTAGCATGAATTGTTAAATGTTATGCTTACAAGGCAGGAAGGAGTTTAGGGGTTTTGTGAGGTCTTTTTTGGGGTATTTTGCTTTTTAAAATTTATTTTATTGCTTTTAATAGGTTAACTTACAGAAAAGATGTGGAGTTTTTCATGGAAATATAATGCCCAGCAGCCTTTGAGATTTTCACTTACAAAAAGAATAAAATTAAGGGGGGGAAAAGAGATCATAAGCCAAGTTACATATGAAGACTTCATCTGATAATAATTCAGTTTATGAGCAAGCCCTGCTAAGCCCGGTGGAAATGCTTTGTCAGAAATACAATTGCTGGAATAGATTTCCAGGGATGCCACAATTAACTGGATTACAGGCATTTCTGGGCAGGTATCCTCCCCAGTCACCCATAAGAGCCAACCCATTGCCATTGCACCATTTTATCCCACATAGAGAAAAGCTTCACTCAATTGGACTTTTCAGGGAAATTTCAATGGCTTCACTTCACCATTGGCATATACTTGCAAGGATGGAGCTGCTGCATGAGAAAATACACATTCATCATGCACACACTAGGCCAAAATGGCCCAAATGACTGAATTTCCCCACTTTCCCAATTCCCTCTGCCCAGGGGAGCCAAAACCACCACACACAATCCACAACTGAGACCAGTTCGAAACAGAGCTCAGCTTGGGAAACAAAACCAATTGTCACAAACCTTTGGAGTCCTCTTAATAACAGCTGACAGCTTTCCCCCACAAGTGGAAGAATTGCCATTTTCAAGTGATTACATTAATTTCAAGACGATAAGGTTCACCAGATTATAAGGCACACTTCCGGGTTGTTGGCAAATTTCCAAACTTTGTCCATATATAAGGCGCACTGGACTATAAGGCGCACTTTATTTTTTGCAGCAAGGTTCCATGCGTAACAAAGTAACGAATTAGTAACAGAATCGTGCGATTGTGGGGTTTACTGGCAGGTGCTCAATTTGCAACAGTTTTCATGGATCAGCGAAACCTTTAAACACGGGCTCGGCTTGGGGCTGCCACGGGCTTGCATTTCCGAGTTGGCAAATTTCGAAACTTTGTCCATATATAAGGTGCACCGGATTATAAGGCGTACTTCTGGGTTTCGAGCAAAATTTTATTCAAAAGGGTGTGCCTTATAGGCGTGAAATTACTGTAATTTCCATTTCTCAAATTAGAAAAAAGATGCATATTCTGAAGAGGAATACCTGCTTTAAGATGTCTGAACCACTCCACCTATGAGGCACCACCATAATGAACTGTCACTCAAAGGACACCAAATTTACATAGCCCGCTAATGCATGGTAATACGTGTAATATAACTCAGCAAAAGGCTGAATGAGATGAAGTGATTTCCTCAGCTTGGGACCGCCCAGATGAGGGTGTTATTATCACACAAATTAGTATAGCTTGAATGTCTCCCTTTAAACATATTAGGATAACAATAAAGACAGTTCACCCTCATGTGACCTGCTTCTTCCATAACATTTAACACAGTCAAATTAAAAGTGCGAATCTGTTACCATTGCATATAAAAATAATGTACCTCATATTATTTTAGGACTCTCTCTCTTTTTGTTAAAATAAAAGTAATGGCCAAGTAACACGTCCTTTCAACTGGAAAAGAGATCAAGTTCTTTGAACAGGTAAAAAATTAATTAGGAAAATGTAAGTTATGTCAACTTTAAATAAAACCCACCTAATTAAAGATTTGTGGTATCCATATATCATCGTTCACTTCATGCTGCAACAATTTGTCACTTTTCTGTGTTTATTAAGACTGTAATTTCTCATACATTTTGTAAATGGAATAGGAATATGGAGGAGGAGTTGAGTTCTCACTGTTTTTTGACAATATCCATTAAAGATGATTTGTGTATTAAAATTCCTTTCATATCCTCCCTATGTAGGATCTAGTTTAAAGTACAAATTATTCACAGCATTATATGCCTGAAGAGTAATTATTCTGCTCCACTGCTCATCATCACTGTACTCACAAGGTACAGTGGAGATAAGTGGGTCAACATCAACAACAAAAAAAAGCCCAAAGTTTTTGGCCAGTAATTTTGAGGTTAACAAAAATCTTTGTGGCAATTCCTAGAGATCAACAAAAGGACACTGTGCAAAGCCAGGCTCTTCACTTGGATGAACTCATACTGCTCCAAACACGAGTTGGAATGAATCAAGCAGTTGTGAACCTGGTACAAAACAGACACAATTCACCAAAACTGAGTGAACTTGGTGTGATGGAGTTCACTTGCCAGAGTGACTTTTATCTCTGAGCCACTGCTTGCCAGAGGTGAGGAGGAGAGGACCCTGTGCTGCTCTGTCACACCATGCTTCAGCTGGGAATAAAATCTTGGCATTTGGTGCCATTTGAGAAGCTCTAAACCCTTCTGCCAGAAAGAGACATGGATTCTGTCATGGCAAAGCCAGGAACAAGTGGAAAAGTACAAAAGGGTCATCATGACTAAAATATTCTTCATATCAGTGAAAGTTGTGAATAAAGTTCTTAAATTTGCTGTTTGAAATGCTGAAATATTGACAGAGCATAAATGACACAGCCTTCTCTTAAACTGTTTGCTTTACCTACTCATACTCCATGACAGAAGTGATGTGAAAATGTGTTTTTATCAGAAATGGTACATGAGAAATGCAGTATAAATCAGTATTGAATGCACTGCTTTGCCCAACCTTGGCTTCCCCACTGTCCCTCACACATCCCCCACACACACACCCCTCCTCAACTTTCCTGCCCCTTAAAAGCAGAGGCTCTAGCACCAGAACAGATGAACTCTTAGTCTGGGTTCAGCTTTTTCCCCCCAGAATTAGGCAAAAACCAAAATTGAAGTATAGTCCACTCAAAACACAACTTGTCAACCCCAAATCAACCCTACTGGAGACAAAAATCACAGAGGATATTTTAATAGAAAGCAAGTTACTTTGCTGCCCATGTATGGCTTTGTGTTCCTGACTTCACACATCTAGCAAGAGATTTTCCAAGTACAAAGGGCAGTCAAGCCCTCAACACCATTGATCTGCAGCAGAAATAGGCCACCTAACTAAACCTCCTGCATTTAAATATCCCTTGCCTAAACCTGAAAAGGATGACTACTGTTCCCCCTCTCTCATCATAAGCTTCTTATCCCAAAGGAGAAACATCAAAAGGGAAAGACCTTAAAACATTAAACAAACACAAACTGTTCGACTTGCTTTTTGTAATAAGGAGAAAGAAAAAAAAAAGGAAAAAAAAATTAAGACAAAGCCAAGTATTTCACCAACCCAGGAAAATAGGATGGTGTTAAGCTCTAGGTCAGGATGTTAATGGTGTTAGAACAAGTCCTAGGGCTAAGGTTAATGATGGTATCTTCCATCATAATCCTAAATGTAAAATACTTGCTATTATTAGAATCTTTTATTCCTAATCCTGTTAAATTTCTACTCTCACAGTGACTTGGAGAGTCAGAGAACTAGAGCACAGGTCAAATGACTCCTCTGTGTCAGAAATTTTTAATTCAAATGGAAGTTGTTCTTTTCTGTGTGTGAGTTAATTTTCATTTACTCGACTTTTTTTTTTCCCTTCCCCTTTAATCAAAGCTAAAATATTTGCCAAGAATAGGAAATCAAAGGGAAAAAAAAATTAAAAAAAAAAACCCTGAGATTTTTACCTCTGTGGCTGTAGCCTTAGGTGAAAATCAGAGAATATTTGAGAAGCAGGAAAAGGAAAACCATGACCACTTGGTGAGCATTCACCATGCTGAAGTGATCACTGAGAGTTTTAGTCCCCAGACCCAGCAACCTGAAGTTTCCAGAACTATCTATTTCATCTTCAGCAAACAAGGCTCCTGCATAGCTCCCACAACAAAACATCTTCAGAAATGCTGCCAGCAGCCATCCCAAAGGAAAAGGAGGATTCATGAAGCACTTGCCTATCTTCATCCCAGCACCAAATTCTGTGTAAATATGGCTGTAAGTGATATAAAAGCATTGCACAAAGACCTCAGGACCAAGTAAATCTTCCAAACAATAAAATCATACACTTATGGCTTCTAACACTATTTTAAGTATAACTTACATGGCATTTTTACTTGGAAAGGAAAAGCTTATGTAAGTTTATGTACAGTGATTTCACAAATATAAACTGCACCTGATTATAAGCCGCACATCCGGGTAGCCGGGTAGACACGGGATTTGTCCATATATAAGCTGCACCTGAATATAAGCCACATTTTATTTTTTTTTAAGCCAGGATCCATTTACAACAAAGTAACAAGTTGGTAACAGAATCTCACCAGCCCAGGGTTTGGTGTCAGGTGCTCAAGTTGCAAACAGTTTCCATAGACCAGCCAAGCCTTTAAAGGCAGCCCCAGACACCCTCCCCGGCCGACTCTCAGTTCCGAGTTGCATTTCACTGGGATTTGTCCATATATAAGCCACACCTGAATATAAGCCGCACTACTGGGGTAGGCTGGATTCTTCAATGAAAAAGATGCGGCTTATAATCGTGAAATTACTGTAATTATTTAAGCCTGTAGATAATGGAGTAGTCCACAGCTTGATTCTCAACTTCCCAAAGGAGCTGTGGTTACCCCATCCCTGGAAATGTCCAAGGTTGGATGGTGCTTGGAGCAACCAAATCTAGTAGGAGGTTTCTTTGACAGGGTGGGTGGAACAAACAGATATTTAAAGGTCCTTCCAACTCAAACCACTCTGATTTTATGATTCTAGGAATTCAGCAATAATTCTTCCTTTTTCTATATTTCAGATTTGAGACTATTTTATTCTCTTTTCCCAAGACACCAAGAAGAAATCACCAAGACACACACCAGAATCATCCTGGTGAAATCAGCAGCAAGTGGATATTTACACCCCCAAAACCAGTAATTGCATGGGTAAAAAACCTGTTTGCCCTTGCTTTTACCTAATCCATGCACACATGGACAGAACCTGAGCTCTCTGGGTTGTGGGCACAAATTCTGTGTGGATCTCCAGTGACAGGTTTCCATCACTTCCACAATAGATGTGTTGGGAAGGTGAAGCCACAAAACATCCTTGTGTGAACCTTTGATCCCTTATAAAAATGGCAATTTGCAGCCTAACTGCAATCATTTCTGCCACCATTACTGAGTGTAAAATATTCTGGTAAAAGCGTGCCACTTGCAACAAAATGTATTTTAAAATTATCAAAGATGTTTGACTTTAAGAAAATCGGTTTGGAAAAATATGAAACTGCTTCAGTGATTTTAAAAGTAATATGCTATACATTGGTAGAGTCCGGAACTGAGATCAGTTCCAAATTAAAGCACCTATAAAACATCTGTAGTGCTCTGATAATTTTAAATCACTTTCCACTGCTGAGGTCCAGATTCCCTATCACTTTCAAGCTGAAACACTTATGATAAATTTGAAGAGCTCTAATAATTTTAAATCATTGTGTATTGCACATGCTCAGAACCTTGATCACTTCCAAATTCAAGGGCATATAAAAATTTGAAGAGCTTCAATTATTTTAAATCACCATGTGCAGTGTATAGAGTGATTTAAAATTGTTGTAGTGCTTCACATTTTTTTAAGCACTTCAGGTTGGAAGCGAGTCAAGAAGCATTCCAGCCTTGCAGCTCAAGACACACTGGACTAGTTTTAAAATGCAGCACTCCTCAGAATTGGAAATTAAATTTAAAAAAACCTCCCTGCATTTTTTTTCAGGGTGCACAGTTTGTGGGGTTTTTTTTGTTTGTTTGTTTGTTTTTTGGTTTTTTTAGGGAGGTGGTAGAGGCAGGAAAATTAAAAATAATTAGCATGTCCTTTAAGAAGAATGGGGAGAAATATCAGGGGGTTTTGAATCAGAAAAAGGGGCAAGAAACTGAAAAGAAAGTTTGAAAAATTGCTTGAAAGACTGGATTAGGTTTTTTCTTGAGCGCTGACAGGACTGTACAGAGTCAAAGACTGAGAACTCCCATTTCTCCATCCTCATAAGTCTGACAAAAAATATCCTTTTGACTAATAAATTTTTCACCTCCAGTCCAAGATCATTTGCCCTGGACTGCCGCTCTAAGGACTTCTACTGGCCAGATTTTGAGACTTCACTGGAATTTAGTCACTCTTGCCCTATTTAACATTCTCCTTTTATCAAGAACTGGTTAATGCTTCATTATAACAGTCCTTGGGAATATCTAAGATGCCTACCAGCAGGTAGGAATCTGAACTGGTAGGAATTATGAATTCACTAGCTGGTCTGAGCTGTTAAGGAAGTCTCTGCTAGTATGCAGAAATCTATAAATGAGCTGCCAGTGTGGACCAGCTCTTCCAAACCCCCAGGCCAGCAAAGCATCCACGACACCAACGATGGACCCGTGATGCTGAGCCTGCCACCCTCCCATCCCGAGCTATTTTTAATCATCCCACTTCTTTCTGGAGGAAAAAAATTTAAAAGTGACTTTGTGGAGGGGCAGGGAGAGGTTATTTGTTTAACTTTGTGGTCATCTCTGTTGCCTGTAGGTCTGAGTGTGGAGCTGGCCAGGCAGTTCCTGGGAATCGGGGCGTTCTTCATAATTCTGCTTCAGTGGAAACATACTGTCCTGCAGTTAGCAGGAGAAAGGGAAAAAGAGCCTGGAGGCACTGGAATAATTAAGCAAATGCAGTGACAGCTGTGGCAGGTCCTGGGCAGGACTGGCTCCACTGAGCTGAATTAATGGCATCAACAGCCCAGCATCTCCATTAACATTTGATCATTAATTATTACCCTCTGACAGTGAGACCTGAAACCTTCTTATGAGTGGCCTGTTATTAATCTGCCTTACCTGCCCTGAAAATCAGGCAGCTCTCCCACCTAAACAGAGCTCTGTTTTTACCTCTGTTAAAAAGAAAATGGCAATTGCTCTCAGGGTTAGGTTAGAGAATAATACCCACGGAACTACTTTTAAATTAATTAGGTGCATTCTTAAAGCATCAGCAACATTCCTGGCATGCTCTTGTGTTGATTTAAACGTAATGGTTACCTCGTATACGTCCCTGGCTGCCTACTCCTCACATCCTCAGAGCGAAGAACCACCAGTGCTGCCTGTCATAACCAAATGAAGGGCTCAAAATGAGAGGTTTGAGTTCTTGTTGGGTTTGTGGGCTTTTTTTTTTTACAAGCTCTGCACAGCTGAGAGCATCAGCTTCCCAAGCAGTACAGCCACCGATTTATCAATCCAAACTCAAATTTCTGCTGTCATGCAGCAGCTAAGCAAAACCTGCACCTTTGGAGCAAAAAGGCAAATAAGTGTAAAAAAAAAACAACCTAGGCTTTTTAAAAAGTGGAAAACAATAGTTGAGGCCTAATTATAACACTAAATTTGCATTTAGCAACCTTTGCACAGCCATTTGTGTCAGTATCTTGCTAAAGGGGAATTATAGAACACTAGGGGTTTTTTATTTTTATTTTTTTAAACCATCATAACTTTCCTGTCCTGTGAATACCAGTCAGGAAAAATAGAAGCAGAGGGAACAAAAAAAGCCTAATTCTGTACTCTCTGCTGTAAATCAGAAGTGAACATTTCCCAGTGAGCACCAGGTTTGCTGCAGCATCACATGGACCTTCCCCATGCACCCACCTCAGCACCTGCTCTCCCTGCAGAAGGAGTTGTGAGTGCTGAATAGAAACCAGATCAGATTACAGTAATTTCACGATTTTAAGCCGCACCTGATTATAAGCCACACATCCCTGGTAGCCGGGTAGACCATGGGATTTGTCCATATATAAGCCGCACTTGAATATAAGCCGCATTTATTTTTACTTTTTTTTAAGCAAGGATCCATGTGTGACAAAGTAACGAGTTAGTAACAGAATCACGCCAGCGAGGGGTTTGGTGTCAGGTTCTCAAGTTGCAAACAGTTTTCATAGACCAGCCAAGCCTTTCAAGGCAGCCCCAGGCACCCTCCTCGGCCGGCTCTCACTTCCGGGTTGGCATTTCGCTGGGATTTGTCCATAAATAAGCCGCATCTGATGATTAGCTGCACTACTGGGGTAGGCTGGATTCTTCAATGAAAAAGGTGCAGCTTATAATCGTGAAATTATTGTAGCTGCCTGCTTGCCCTTTTCTCAAAGCACAGGGCTGAGGAAGGTGCCCAGGCCAGGTCCCTTGCAGCACCATGGCTTTTCTGATGAGGGAGGAAAATGGACAAGAGCAACGAGCCGCAGGGGGAGGAGGATGGAGAGAAAGAGGAAGAGTGTCCAGGTGGCCTGAAGCCACACAGCCCGCTGCCCTCATGTGCCTGAGCTGCCTGGCACTGACAAGAAACAGGGGAGGTTGGAAAAGGATGGGGTTATCCCCCAGCACACAGAATCGCAGTGTACCACTGGGGACCCAACACACCCCACTGCAAAACAAGGGAATAAAGTCCCCCTGCAAGCATGGCCTCTGCGAGAGCAACTTCATTGGCAAGACAGATTCTGGATGAAAATCATAACAATGAAGAATATTCTTGGCATTTCTTCCCATACACCCAGTAAAAGAAAAAAAAAATTAAAAAGAGAATTGAAAAAAGTTTTCTACATGTTAAGACACCATCTCTTCAGAGGCAGAGCTGCTCAGGCTGTTTCAGAGCTAACATAATGGGATATGTATTTTCAAAGGGGGCTGTGTTTCAGACCAGATGGTTTCTGTCTTCTCATAGAGAAACAGAGACTACACAGTCACAGCAGTGTTCGGCACCGAGGCAGTGGCACCCACGTTTTGGGGACAGACAAAAGGATGATTCGTGAGAATCTCAGCATAACTTAGGGAAAAATTGTTTCAATCCCTTACTGTCACAGTTTGCTGTGAAACTGGGTATCAGCTATCATCACCAGTGATCACGCAAGCCTTATTCTGGTTTCACAAACACACCTATTAAAAGAACAGTGTGACAGTGTGCCCAGATTAGCCAAATAACGGGCAGCAACTCTCCCACAGCCCTGAATTTTCAGAAATTGCCAGTATTTCACTATTGAGCAGCGTCTTTCAACAAAGGGTTTGAAGTATTCTTCAAGAAAACAAACACAGTTGCTCGTTTTTTATAGCCTGGAAAAAACGTAGCTGAAAAAATAAGGGCTAGGCTTTTCTTTATTGTGGATAACTGATATTTGCAATTTAATTTTCCAAAAGGATTAATTCCTCTCTGCCCTTGGCTTTGGCTGGTGACATGCACAGTTTCAATCTGTTGTGACTGTAGCTCACTGGGGTAATCTGTAATAATAAATATTTTACCTGAGTGTCCCCCACTTAAGCAGGAATGCTCTGGAAGTAGGGGAGGTGCAAGTAGATGAGTTGGTTCCAAAGACAGAAACAGAAACAACGAGGAAAAAGTCTCAGTTATGGCATGCATGAAAAGGCAATATTTTTACACTGACCTTTCACTTCCAAAGGTGAGGCTGGAATGGATTTCTGTAACTCTACAGGGAGTTTCACCACTTTCAAACCTTACAGGTATTTGGGAGGTTATTAAAGAAAACACCCACTCACAAGATGAGAGCTTGCATGGAAAACTTGGGATAATTAAAATGCCTAGCCAATTTTGCCCTCTGCCTTTCTAGTAAAGTGTTTTAATGAAGGGAGGACTATTTCACTAATAAAAAACTCCACGTAGAGTTATTCTACATATTTGCATAAGGTTAAAAATTTTAATAGTTTTTCCATTGCCAGTAAAAACCCTCTCCTTTCCTTGATGTCGTGGTATAGTAAAAATTACAGATTAAGCATTTTCTAATTTGATTTAGTGAACAGATGCATTCTTTGCAGAACAGGTCAAATATCCCACTCCAAAATTCTCTAACATCATGAAAGCATCACACAGAGCATCTTAGACTGAAATACATTAACAAATGCAAACAAATTTGGAATCAGAAATATGCTTAACTAGCCTGAAATAACCTGATTAGCTGGAGATCCAGTGCTCATTTTCCACAGACACTGACAACATTCATTTTTATTACTCTCTTCCAGAATGAATGTGTGTCCTAGAGTTACCCATGCTGATGGGAATATAGCGTGTAAGGGAGACACCTTGATTAAAGCACTGCACATAAAGCTGTAACAAAATAAAAAAATGTTTAACATCCCCCACCACACCCTGTGGATAAACAGCACAAGCTGAAATGAAACACAACTCCTACAGCACGTGGAATCTGGGGAACATGGTTCTAAAGGGCATGACCGATCAACATTTTAAGGAGCTTCCCCAAAAATCAGTTTGTGCAACTTTAATCAGACCAGAGATCAAATGATGTGCAAAACTCCAGGCACACGTCGCCAAATTTTCACAAATATTCCATATATTGTCTATCTATTATCTATATCCATATATTATATATCTATACTATTATCTATCTAGATCTATTATCTATCACTCCAGTAAGCCCTTCCTTTTCAGCTGTTCTTAATCCATAATTGTGCAGTATAATTACTGCCACATATGAACCTGATATACTCAACTGTTATGAATACCAGAGATTTACCAAAGCCATCAGAATATTATTTGCATTGTTTTTTCTACTGCCTTTGCAATGAGCTGTGCTGTCTTGCTTTGGATTGGTATTAAAACAAAAAGATCAGGTTAACCTCTAATTGCACTGAAGTTAGAGATCTGAAATTCATGCAGAGAAAGAACCCTGATGAATAGCTTGAACCCAGTTCAAATATTTGGTGCATTTAGATTGAAATGGCTATTTCCTCCAAGTAAGCAAGTTGAATAACTAGCAAGTTCCTAACCAAGCCAATAACTTCCCATTTCTTTCTCCAGAACACAATACTTCCCAAACAGTTTGAAGACCAACAACATGCAATGCATAATTTTAAAATCTTAACTGTAATCAAAGTGGAGAGCACAAAAAAAGGAAAAATAAATAGATATCTTTGCATAAGTTCTCAGTATGGACAGCCTTCAAACATATTCATGTTTCTAAAGAGCATCTGATTGCATTAAAAAAAAAAAAATTGTTAATCACGTTAAGGATTTGGCAAAAGCCCAGGTAGATGGAAAGCAGGTCTCCAGTTTCCATGAGCTATTGGATAAATATAGCAGAGATTTACAAAGTCCATATGTAACAGAAAACATCCCACTCTGGATCACCTGTAGAAGCCACTAGGCTGCACCTGAGAGACAGGTCCTGTTCTGGCATTCCTCAGAATAAGGATATTTGTATCATTTCTGAGAGAACGTCAGAGATGTCAGCACTTGTCTCATTTTTTTTATGTCTGCTCTTTAAGTTACAATTTTTGGAGCTATAGCTGCAAAATCACCATGATGTTCATTAACAAGCATGTGTTTTATTTAAGAGGCTCTGATAATGATTTTTTAGGCTAGCCTCACATCTCATGCTGTGGGATAATGCCAGCCAGCCAGCAACGAGACAAGCCTTAAGCCAAGCCTTAGTCATAAAAGAAAATCTTGGTCCTTAATAATAAATCATCACAAGCATGTTTTCCATACAACATGCATTGTGCCAGTGCCCCTCTTGTCACTTTGATGCCAACCAAATGAAACAGAGATTAAACAAACTAAATTTCCTCTGCATTGAAAGCAAAGCAGGACAATGGATCCTAAGCACTCTGTGGTGTCATGGGAGGAGAGCTGGGCACGGTAACAGGCTTGGGTTTGCATTAACCCATCACTGCTTCTCTCAGCCACATTTCTCTGCTCCACGTGGTTCCATGGCCCTGTAGGGCCACCCTAGGTGTGTGAGGACAGAGAGCAGATGGAACTTGGCCTTCAGCCTCATCTGGAGAGACAACATTCTCTGAAAACTGCAGGATGTTATCTACTTCCCTGAAAACACTGAATCACTTATGACCATGCATTAGGACAATAAAAATGATAGCAGAAGCTGCCATAGCCTGGCCAGCTTCATCACTCCTGCAGAAACAAAGATCACGTTCTTTAGCTTTTCACTGCTAGGAAAGGTTCATGGGCTGAGTATTTCCCAATCTTCAGGCTGCTGCACTGCCCAGATTCATTCAGTGACTCGCCTTGGATTTGACCCATAGCCAGAGATCCACAGCCCATGAGCAGTGAAACCTCCTGAACCAATAAGAATGGCTGTAGACCATCAGAAACCACACTCCCAGCAGCTGCATCCCCAAAACCTGCTGCTCTTTCCAGCCCTTAACCACCCATACTCACTAAAGCCCATGTGTTAAACCTCCCAGTGTGGTCAGGTTATTTAATTGTTCTTGACAAAGGGGCTTTCAGAAATGGGCCGAAACCATCTGTGCACTGTTAGTGCAATTACAGCAAGATCCACCTCTGTCCTCCTTCCTCCTAAGGATCAGATCCACAGAACTACAGAGGCTGTCCAGACCCACTTTGTAACCATCTAACTTTCCACAGCTTTTCTTAATCAGATGCTGGAAGTTGGCAAACAGCAGGTAGTAACTCCAGTAACTTCAGGGTGTCTGAAAACTGTATTTCTCTCACACAGCAGACAGAAAAACTGCATCTTGCATCTCAAGCCACCCAAAGTGACCAGTTATCAGATCAATGGGCAGCAATCTTGCACAATTACACTTGCAACTCACGTGTCACTGCACACCAATTCCTAACTTTCTGCTTCTTCCTCAAGCTTTCCCTTCATCTATTATTTAATAAATTGCCTATAGGAGCTCTAATTGTAAACATTTGTTAAAGATACCGAACCTAGAAATGTGCTAGAATGTTTCCCACCTCAAGCTTTAATGAGTTTACAATACCTTCAGCCCATATGCTTCAAAAACGTTATCCTCAATTATGTAACAGGAGGAGCTCTGCTGATATCTGTTAACAGCTAGAACAGCTGTGGTTTTCTGCTTTTTTGCACCGCTCAGGAGAAGCAGCAAGTTCAGCTTCCTTTTTTTTTTAATTTGGTTGCAAAACCTCCGAGCCGAACAGGTGTGTGCAATCACGAACCACAGCGATGAGCCCAAACTGCTGCTTTTCTAAAAATTCCACCAGTCAGTGACACACACTGGTCAAGGTTGCACAACCTTGTTTTCCACAGGCTGTTTCTGATGATTCATTGCCCTCACGGAGGTGAGTTTCAATTATCGTTAATACTTTTTTTTTTTCTGGTACTGTGCTAAGAACTTCCTCATTTTCATCTCTTCTCTTCCTCCCCCTAGCTCTCCTAAATTAAGTAAGTTTCCTTGTTAATCAAGAAACTTACCTTGAACATGAAAGAGAAAAATCTGCCATGAGCAGACTATACCAGCAGAAAATTCCCTAAATAATTTTACCCTCACCAGACTTTACAAAAATGTTCTTCATTCCTTCACCTCTCACTAATAATTGTCAGTAGCCAAGCACCTTGTGATGGTTTGGGATTGTTCTGCAAGGGACACTTGTCCAGAGCTACTAAACTTATTCCACATTTAGGTGAGCTTATACTTCCACCAGAATCAAAAGAAAGAATGTGACATGAATTTGACTGCCTCATACTCCTGCAATTTTCTTGTCAGTTGAAGATTGTCACTTCATTCTAACAAAGGAAGAGTTGTGTAAAAAAACCCAAACACACGAGGAAAAAACTTAAACTTAAGGAGCCAAATTTCTTATGATTTTTTTGTAAGCCCCAGTTCCTTTCCCTGCATCTCCATCCCCACCTAAGTGTAAGCACACTACTGTAAATAAGAGGAAATGTGTGGAAAAAGCTGGGTCTTCAGGAGGTCAGACGACACCAAGAGCTGCAATTGTGAAAGCTGACATCAGACAGATCTCGCTTTTATGTCTTCACAAATTCTGTCTGCAAATACATCAGACACTTTGTTTTATAAAAGTTAATAACAGCTGCTTCCCAACGGAGAGACAGGAGCTGGTGCCTCCAGTGCTGCTTAGTTCAACGTGCATCCCATGTGTGTTCCTACAAATATTCAAGTAAAGCATAATTTGGGGCAGAAATAGGTTTTCCTTCTTTATGGGAGCTGTGCTTTCACAAGATTTCCCAAACCTACGTGTTTTAAGGCACGTCCTTCCCCATGGAGCAGCTGGACCAGACAGGGAAGGGCTTCAGAAGGAAGGGGTTGAACCTCCCTCCACTGCTCCTCTGCTTCCCTTCACCCTACTCATGGTTTCCAAGAAGTCCAGCCAAGCTGACACCTCAGAGGGAGGCAGGGGAAGCTCTGCTTGGTGTTGCCTGCAGTGCTTGAGCAATTCTGGAGTTCTCAGAAGCACTTAGAGTTTATCAACATACACTTCGTATCTAAGGTGGTTGAGGTCTGTGCAAAGGTTAGGTGGCAGAAGGTTGTAGAACCTACATCAAGTTTTGGATTTCAAGGGGTAAATCCCAGATGCACACTTAAGATCAAACTTTTTTCTACTGCCAAAACCCATGAAATCCCAAAAAATCCCACCTGGCATGTACCTATATTTTTAGACATCCAGTTATCCTCAAGGACCTAAGCATGTTCCTTGTGGGAAGTCCTCAGAAAGATGATGCTGTAGGGATCTGTAGGCTGTACTGGGGTCTGAAACCTGAGCACGGAACATATTTCCACAACTCCCCCAGTTCAGCACAGAGAGCTCTGCACATCTTCCCTCCCCTGTGGATATCCTGCAAGTCACATGTGCTGACCCTCAGCAAAAAGCAGGTCATTACAAAGCAGCCACACCAAAATACAAGACCATGAGGTCTGCTTCAAGGGAAGTTGGGTGGCAGCATCCAGGACACTTAGAAGGAACAGAAACTTTTTTTTCTCTGAACTTTTCCTTTGGAGCCTCATGACTTCAGATTTTGCAAGTGCATAAGGAAAGATACGTGCACATGGAGAACCTGTGATTCACTGGGCTCCAGTCTGTAAGTTTAACTCCTGAATCACAGGATCTATAATTCCAGAGCGATTCTCTACCAACTTACAAACAGCCAAAGAGAAAATATATATATACAGAAAACAGCCATCAAGGTATGTCAGGTATCTTTCCTATAAAGAGAGGCATATCATGTAAATTCTGAAATTCAGCACTGGCCAATGCAACTTTCTATTTAACAGCAGAAACAAAAATAAATCTCCTTGATAAAAATGATGGTCTGAGCATTACTCATTTGTGGAAGACTCTGCAGCCAGATACCAGGTCCACATTTAACATCTTTCATGCACTGATCTGATTCTTTCTGGGTGTTTTAATAGATGGCAGTCTTTGTCCTTGCATAGGAAATAAAATAATCATCATCATCTTGATTATTTCAGAAGTTCTCAGAATCTCCCATAGATATACAGTAATTTCACAATTATAAGCCACACCTGATTATAAGCTGCACCTCCCGGTAGCCGGGTAGACCACGGGATGTGTCCATATACAAGCCGCACCTGAATATAAGCCGCATTTTTTTTTTTTTTAAAGCAAGGAGCCATGTGTAACAAAGTAACAAATTAGTAACAGAATCGCGCCAGCAAGGGGTTTGGTGTCAGGTGCTCAAGTTGCAAACAGTTTTCATAGACCAGCAAAGCCTTCAAAGGCAGCCCCAGGTGCCCTCCCCGGCCGGCTCTCACTTCCGGGTTGGCATTTCGCTGGGATTTGTCCATAAATAAGCCGCATCTGATGATTAGCTGCACTACTGGGGTAGGCTGGATTCTTCAATGAAAAAGGTGCGGCTTATAATCGTGAAATTACTGTATGTTGCATTCAGGGAAGGCTTACAGACAGGATCACAGAATGGTTTGGGGGGAAGAACCTCAAAGTTCATTCAGTTCCACGCCTTGCCATAGGCAGGGACACCTTCCACTAGACCAGAATGCTCCAAGCCCTTTCCAACCTGGCCTTGAACGTTTCCAGGGATGGAGAATCGATAGCTTCTCCAGGGCCTCATCACCCTGCCAGGGAAGAGTTTCTTCCTGGGATCATGTATTGGGTTTGCATGGCCTGTTGTTTGGCAGCAGGTGCAGATTTACCAGCACAATTTATTATAGGAGACCTTTAGAGCATCAGCCAGCACCTGCAGTGTTGCTGTCATCCCTTTCCTCCCAAACAATTACTGTACATTCTAAAAACATGTATCAGACAAAACATAACCCCCAGCACATTATTCAGGCAGGAACATGAGCTCTCCTAGGCAGTAAAATACACACTGGAGAAAGATGACATGCATGATGTAGACAGATTATCTTAAATATCAGGTGTAAAATTACTTCTCCTGCAGTCATAGAATGACTTAAAGTCTGGTTGCCTCATTTAAGTACCCTAAATCCCACTCTACAGTTACCAGAGCAGCTGGCAGGATCCAGCCTTTGCTGGATAAATAATAATAAATTGCCTAGAGTAACATTAATAACAACTGTTTTGTTACTCACATCTACACCCCTCCAAAAAGGCAGAGAGGAAAAAAAAAAAAAAAAAAAAAAAAAAACAACAAAAAAGGAAAAACTCCTCTTCTTCACAGGGTCAGAAGGCAAGGGCTTCAATTCATTAGAAAAGACAGCTTCCTTTGCTTTGCATCACCTCAGGGCTAAAATTCAGGATGTACCTTTTCACATTCCCACCAGGGCCAGCTTTAGTGCTGCTTCTCCTCAGAAGGATACAAACACTATTGATTTTTGTTTCTCTTTTTCACTCAGTGTCAGTACCATCAAATGCATGGCTATATAATATCATAATTGCCCCGATGCACTGAGATTTTGAACCGCCTTGGAAAATGCAAGGAGACAACAAGGAAATTTGACAGTCAAATAAATCAGGATTGTTTGGGGAGCTGAGCTGCCTATGCCAGGATTTGTTTGGGGTTTTTTTTTGAAAGAGAGAGGAAAAAGGATTCCCCACAAATTTATGGGTGTCCAAATCATGACAGAAGCACCAGGTTAGCAACTGTCCATGTCACATCCAGGCAGGCTAGGTAATTTGTTATTGCATTTTATTATTAATGTGGCAGAGGGTAGAATAGCAAAAAACAGATTTCTAGAAGGGAAGGTAGAAAAAAAATTATTAGGGTTCTTTTTTGAGAATTAAAGCAGAGGAGTCTTTTTTCCCTTGTCTTTAGTGATTGTGCTGGAGGAGCCTGTGTCAGTAGGGTATATTTGCACACCATTTTTTCATAGAGAAAAAGAGTACTTTCAGTCAATTTGGCTACTTCTGTAGTGATGTGTAAGTGTGTTTGTACTGCTGGTTAAATTCTTTGATTACTTCCCATTAGGGATCAGGGAGCAGTGATTTGGTATTTCAAACACTTCAAGTTCAGCCCAAAATCAGATTTATGTCAGCCCAATGTAGGGTTTGTAATTTAATTTAAGGCCATGGCTACAACTCACAAAAGTGGAGGTGTGATCAGATTGCATATTGGACACTGAATTGTGGAAATGAAGCTCACAGTTTAAATTCAGCTCAGCTCGAGGAGAGAAAGGATGTTACTGTATTTACCAGCTTCATCTTTTGGTGGAGAAATAGAGGCTGTATGCATTTAGGACTTCAGATTCTGGTAGCTACATATGTTTCTGAAATATTTTTAAATACATTTCACTACATTTCATCTGGTTCTAAAGTGGATGTATCATAATAGAGGTCATCAGCTTCTGTCTGAATCCTGCTGCATCGTGCAACTTCAGTTACAACATTATTAGCTCAGTAATAAACCCTCCCATCTGAGATAGGGATTCAGATAAACTCTCATTTGACTTCATGTTTTAACCCAGTCTTCAAACTCCATCCTGTCAGACGAATATCTGGATTTTTTGCTAATAAAACACTCAGAAAATAGCACATTTCAATTCAAACAGAGAAAAAAATGGTCAAAAATAATATAGTTTTATTTTTTACCTCACCCACTATAGGAGAAATGGGACAGTGCAAGTTCCTAGTCCTAAAAATGCTCTCTCCTACCTGCTAATCAGTAATCAGCAGTAATTACACAGCTAAAAACAATCCTGAACTGCAATTCCTCCTCCCATGGAAAAAGTTATTCTTCTCTAAATGACACAGAAAAAGTCATATTTTATGGCACATACACACATATATATATATGCATGCATATATATATATATGTGTGTATTTCAAATCATCAATTTTCATTTAGTAATGTGTCAGCAGTGTTAAAAAATTCTGCTAAAAATTTAAGTGTTAAGAAAAAAAAAAAATTGCCCGAAATACCACTAAGTATATAAAATAAAATTTAAAAAGTGAAAATTTATTTCCTACATTTCCATAAAATTTGAAGTCTGCGCTTAAAAAGATGATTATGCAGGCACTAAATGCCAGGTGAGCAGAGCACCCAGAAGTCAGAGTTGGATGTTGGAGAGCAAAGAGCTCCTGGAAAGCTTCTGAAAGCCTTCTCATAAAGATCCCCTTTTATATTCCCTCCTTACTAAAATTATCTCGAGTTTCTTTTCCAGGTTGGGAAAAAGGCAATGAGGTACAAAGCAGCAGCAATTTTTCCCCTAAAAGTAATTCTGAATTTAGCTGCTAAACTCTGAATTGAGGATTTCTTTTAAAGCTCATCTTCATAAATGGCAAACCCCATGTCTGGCAAGAATACAAGTTTAGACCTCAATAGCCCCCAGAATTCATTAAAGAAAGGGAGTCCAACCAACACCCCAGTGCTCAGTAGCTGGAAAATCTTTTGCTCTTTTTTAGTGGCACCTCACCTGCTGCAAAATTCACTGTGCCACTGCTTATGGCAATGGAAAGTAAATCCATCAGCATTATAAAGCTCATGGGTTGCTACTCCAAGTTCACAAGTTATATTTAGCTCAGGCTCAACACTCCTGGTTTTGATAGAGTCTCTTTACTCCCGATTCAAAGGTAATGGGCTCTTCTATTAAAATTTTATCAGACATCTATAAATGTAGCAGTTGCTTCAGACTGCATCACACAAAGGGAAGAAAGAGGGGGAAACTGATAAATCTTAAAGATTTTATTATTAATACGGGGAGAATTTCCTTTGTTTGTCGTGGCATGTTTTATTGGCGTGCTCACCACGGTTCAATTTAGATTAAAAAGTAGGAAGATTACTGTTTCCCAAACGACAAGCACCATAAATAAGCACAAGCAGGGAAGTTCCTGCATTTATATCCCAGAGAGATACTCCAGATTACCTACAGGCTAAGGGGAACAACCTGCAGGTTCAGGCAGAGCCAGCCTGCGTTTCCCTGCCCTGGATGAACGTGAACACGCGGTTCCGCCGCATCGCGATCACCGCGGTGCCAGCGCTGCGCTGTGCCAGGTTACGCTGGGTCACGTCTCATCTGTGATATGACACAAGGTGACACCACTCAACGTGATGCCCTGCACAGAACAGGCAGGTGCCCACAGGAAGCATACACTCCATGACTGCCAGCGAGTTGTTCGGCACAGCAGGTACGGCGCTCCGAGCCGCTCTGCACAGCCATTGATGTAGATAATTAGTATACAAAACAACGCTCTGCAGTGTGCTCATTCCGACTCGGTTGTTCCCTGTAAAATATACTGCTAAAAAATATTTTATGGGGGCTGCTGGTTGAGATGATTGCGTGTTTGGGTGTTATGGTGTTGTAAAGAGTGAAATCACCTGCCTCGACGAGCCACCTTGCATCTTAATTTTGGTTCAAATATTGGTATGCGAAGGGACATCAGCTAGGTAGATTCTGCATTTCATTTTGGTGAGTAAACCTTTCTATAATGTCTTCACAGGCTGAGCACAACACCCATAGCCAAAATAGCCCTCTCTTCACCCCTGAGATGGCCACCAAGTGCTGATGGTTGCCTCTTCACGGTAAATGGGAAACAGCTACATTGCAATTCATTACCAAGCAACAAAAGAAAAGCTTGCCACGAAACAGCAAACTTACTTTGCATGCTTTTGCAAACTGACATATTATGACTTATCATAGGAACATCAACATTACTGTTTCTGATTGTTAATTGGCAAAAAAAACTCTACAGCACATTTCAACAGTTGTGTCATTTGATTTAGTTTGCAATTACCATAAAGAGACTCATGGATTAACATAACTCATGGTTCTTCTATGAAGGTCTGCTAATCCTCTTCTTTTTCATAATCTATGCCTTGAAAAGCATCCTGTCTTCCCAACCCTGGTAGTTTCAAGTCAAAAAAATGCTAGAAAAGCCTGACCATTTCTCAGTTTGAAGGCAGATACTAATAAATTTATTTTTAAATAATTAATTTTACTTTATTCAAAGTGCCAACAAAAAGAACAGTTCAGAAAGCCAGTCAGCAACCGATATATTTTAGGTATCATATGAACTGCAATTTTAAAAAGACACCAAAAAAAAATCTCCCTCCTGGTTGCACTACCACAACTACCACAAGGAGATTTGCTTATTTTCCTCTCCAAGGAAAACACACAGAAGAAACTGAGAGTGCTCACTGACCCCCAAATCTTGTATCCTCCCTGCAAACAAAGGACTGAGGGCGATGCGCTGTCCTGTGAAGATAGCAGAAGGCTCCTCTCTCCTCCTCTCCTGCACCAGATTCCTGCTGCCTCTGTAGATATGGTGCTGGGGGTTTGGTGTTTGGTTGGAGGAATGCTCTCCTGAGCGAGGTGTGACAGTGGTGTGAACCTGAGCAGCTCACACACACCACAGAGCACATTGTCCCTCTGCCTGCCCAGGGCCAGGGGTTGGAAACTCAGGATTTTTAAGGTCTCCTCCAGCTCAACCCATTCTGCGATTGTCAGCAAGCCACAGGTGCGTGTAAGAAAAGGCAGGAGAAGCAGATGTGTGACTGCAAGGGGAAAGGGTGATAACAGCCTCAGTCAGAAGCATTCAGTCCAAGGTGCCCTTGTTTTATATTTAGGTATTCCTTGCCTATAGTTTTAAAAGCATGTGTGCAAAATGAGCAGCTTTATTTTGCCCTTACAGGAGAGATGTTCCCAGCCAACCGAAGGGGGATGATGTACTGTAGACTGACAAGGGCTGCTAGGCTCGATCACCGCAAGTGTTTCAAACTGTGGGAGAGCTAAACACAGAGTGAGAACGTTTTATTTTTAAAAAGCCTGGCAAGCCATGCTCCCCATATAGCTCACTTCCTCCCAGAAACTTTCCCTAAAATATTTTTGTTTGATATTTTGATCCAAGTCCTTGTCGGATCCAAATCCGAGGCTCCTGACATCTGCTCCCATCTTTTCTGGAGAAGCTGGAGCCTTCAAAAGCAGGTAACTGCTGCCTCTGCACCCTGACTGCAAACACGCTCAGAGTAGTGACAATGGTCTGTTCTCAGCTGTCAGCATTTACCAGCTACTACCCACTTCTCCCAGCTCCAGCCCTGCCATATGCTCAGTGCAGAGTAGCCCCTGATGATGTGTTGTAACGAGGATGATCCTGTTTAAAGGTTTGTGCATAATACAAAAATAAATATCGGCGTTATTGGCAGTGGCAGCAACACATATAATCGTTTGCCTGAAAACTCCTCTTACTAATAGACACGGATTTCAGTCACTTTTTTGTCTAGCCAATTTTAACTGTTTGAGCTGGCGGTGCTATGCCAGGTATCTGTTTGAGAGACAGATGCTTTGGAGACACTTCAGCTCAAAAAAGTTGAGGCATTTCTTTGATGAGGGCTGGGGAGAGGAAATGCATTGCCTTGCCCAGAATAACAGCAAGGCTTATTCCTGCCAAAGATCTTACCACTATTCCAAATAGGAACTTGGGATTCAGCAGAAACGGGGTAGCTCTTGTCCAGAATCACCCATTTGCCTTTGGCCAGGTTGTTTTTATCTATATCTCAGCTTGTTCTTATTTACATCTCGAGTTTGCGACAGAGTTTTAACACTTCTTTTAAAAAAACTTCTAAAAGTTGAAATATATTTTTCTCACAAGCCAAAGCTATCCCTTCTTAGAGTTTTCTAAAGCCGTTTCCACTGCATGGGAGAGTTTTGTGCTGAGCTTGGGGCTACAGGAGTAAAAGAATTTATCACCTGTAAATGCTGCTCCTGGATTTAGGGCTGGGTACCTAGAGCAAACACAAATTTAGACTGTCAGTGCTTTGCAGAAGTAAAGTAAAAGTGAGGTTAAGGGGAAATCTAGATAAAAGCAAACTATGAGTCTGCTAAAAGAGGATAAATGTAGAAAAATCTGATGAAGATGAAGTGAAGTGCTGAGTAGCAGACAAGATGGAAAAGGCTCTGCGTAGAGTAGAAACAGGAGTATCCCCAACATAGATGCAACAGCAACCAGTGTACAGGTAAAAACCACCCAGCAAGGAAGTGTGATAATGCCTTGGGTTTAAACTCAGCTTCTCCACAGAAGAGCCCACATGAAAAAGCTCGGAGTGTTGATGTTTGGCTTCCCAAACCACAGATTTTTTGTTTCTCTGTATGTCTGTAACCCCTGCCTCACTCACATCACACCCCAGCAGAGAATGTGATCAAACCCCATCACAATGCACACACGGAGAAGGCCACTACATGTGAGCACAATTAGGGTCACACAGGCATTTCTCTGACTTTTGGGTCTGCAAACACATAATTTCTGCTGTGCAAACATGGAATGCACACACCCAGCAGCCTCCCCCCTGGGATGGGGTGCATTTGGGAGCACATCCCACACCGAGGCAGAGTCTCAATGGAGCCTGCGGGAGCTGCAGGGTGCTCAGCACTTTTGAAAAGCAGAACGTTTATATTTAGACTCTTAAATGAACTTCGCAGCCTAAATTTAGGCTCCTATTTCTGACACCAAATAAAAAAAGAAAAAAAAAAAAAAAAAAAGAAAAGAAAAAAAAAAATCCATATGAGCCTCCAAATTTAGAGCTGGGTACCTCGACATAGTCATGTCGGAGTGAAATGTAAACCTTGCACTTCGGCCCACATTCCTATCAAGTTGATTTCCAAAAGGGGAAGCAATCAAGCACGCAATATTTTAAAAGGAAAATAATAATCCAGACTTGCTTGTGTGAATTCCTTACATCCTGCTTTATTGCTAGCTGCAAGTCAATTGATTTAGATTTCACTTGCAGTCTCTTACACAACTGCAACTTCATCAGCTCTAGCGAAAGCAAGACTTTGCAAAATTTCCATCTCATCTCAGCTGTTAAATCATATTTCCAAAGGGAACAGTGGCATATAAAAAAGTTTTAGTCCCAGCAAAGTCAGCGGGGCTAAGGCTCCTAAATCCATGCTGAAGTATTACACACCTTTCACTGTGCAAATATTTTCCATTTGCAGGAATCACCTGCTCCTGACAGCTTCTAAGGGAATTTTTCTTCATGTGTAATATAATCTAAACATATGTGTTGCATTAAGTTGGGTTATATCAGGTCATGCCACCTGACACAGTATATCCCAACATAATTTAATGCCATGTAAATCATTCATTACAACAAACCTAAGGGAAAAAAAAAAAAAAAAGCAGAAAAAAGGACAAGTTTTCCCTCACTCCACAGGCAGCTGCAACAGATAAAGTGCTTTCATAAAGGGCCAGGTGAGCATCTGTGTTTTGGTGTTATTTCAAGGTATTTCACTACATCTCCATTTCCATGGTGGCCACAGCCCCAGTCCCAGCTTGCCGACAACTAGTAGTGAAAGGAAGTTTTAGGACTTAGTTTTAGAGAATATTTTTTTAATTTTCATAGCCATTATATGCGATAACAAAAGTACAAATGTAAGAAATATTATAGCAGAGCCATAAAATTCAATGCAGGTCCAAAGCTCAGTGAACACCAGCAGAGGAACAGGTGGGAGAGCAGGAGAGGGGATCAGCTGTCCCAGGAGGTGAACACAAGCCACGCTGCAAATCCATTCCCATAGAGGCCAGATTTCAGGTTCTCCCACCTCAGCTTAAGCAGCAAAAATTAGCAATTCTTCATCACTTCAAATTCACCTGAGTGTGACCAGCCTCTTTTTCCAGCCCCACTGCTGCTCCCCATGTAAAACTGGGGAGGCAGGAGGAGAGAGAACCACTCCCATCCCTTGGAAGTGGCATAGAGAGGTTTCTGCATCCCATTCACTCTGCACCACATTTCATCTCCATGCAGCCCTCAGAGCTGAAAAAATTATTCTTGGGGTTTTAAAGCAGGCATTGAAAATCAGCAGTTCTTCCATAAATATTAAACTATCACACTCATTATGACAAAGGCATCTGCTGAAGGCGATTATTTGTCTGAACAGCCCACACAGCGTAGGTAGAACATGGGTTATGTTAAGATCCTCTTGTAGGTTGCAGTCTTGTATCATTTTATAAAGTAGGAATTTTACATCCAAAGGGTAAAGCTTAATATCATGAATTATAACCGTAGTAAGTTATTGCTGATTTTTTTTCCCCTATTTTGCAATTCTGTATTTTTGAAGTTGTCTACTTATCTGCTAGAACTGCACTGAATTGGATTTAATTGCCAACAGATTTTTACTTATAGCAATAAGAGTGTCTTGTGAGTAGCTACAAAAGGATTTGTACAGGAGCAGGAAAATAACATCCCTTTACACTGCAACAAACAATTACTGCTGATGTAAAAATACACTGTGTTTCACAGGCAAGCATGAACCCTGCTAACAATTGAGGCAATTTCAGCTGAACTGGCTTTAAGCTCAAATTCATGCTAACGAAGAGACTGCAAACACACCTTGAACCCTAATTCAATAATGAGATCAGCAATTACACTTAAAGGTTACTTAGCACTGCAGCAGTGCAAGCAAAACCCTTTTGATCACCTATATTGTTCTGTTCATTATTTTCTTTGATGATTAATAATGCTGAGAAGCGCTTGGTAAAAGAATAAAATGAAGTACAATATTTATACCTTATTACAAAGTGCATTAGCAAATCAGAGCCCTCAGAGCACCTACATTAAAAAGAAAACATCATCAATATTTGATGTTTGTCTTCTTTAACATCTAGCTGTGGTTTTAACAACAGTAAAACTTTCAACCTTGGATCCACTGCACTTCCCAAAAATGGGATCTTTGATCCAGCAGACCCATGTGCTGGCCAATTTCTTACACTTCTTTGTTTCCATCTTTGTGGGGCCCTCAGAAAATAGAAATTTGTGAGTGTGTAATTTCAAGAGGTGAGTGGCAAGAGACATTTTTAGTGAGCAAGAGGAAAGCAGTTATTTGACTTGGTGATTTCAGCACTGCTCTGCGTCGGGAGGGAAAATGGCACGAAGACATTGTGCTAGGCAACAGATCATGTAAACATTTCCTATGACAGTCTTTCATCATCTATAGGAACATTTACACTGCCAGATCTTGTCTTCTTTAAAAATGTCAGCTCGGTAAGTTTGATGCACATGTGCTCCTTCTGTAAGTGTCTGCTCAGGCAGACAGTTTACTAATTTGTGGCTCAGTAAGCCTTCCACTGCACCGAGCACCTTGAGGTTAGCACATCTCTAATCATTATTTGATAACAGAAATCTGTAAGCATCACATCCCTGGTAACAAGAACATTGTATCTTAGCAACCAGCCTTGATATTCAAACAATTTCATTAAAGCGTAGCACCTCTTAGCAGGTGGGTGAGTGCGGGTGTTGATAAACATTTATAACATGATCAACCATTGTGTTTGCCAACACTATAATCATCATGACAAATTTATGAATTTGTTTACAAGCTCCTAGGTACCAACCTAAGTAGGTAAACTACCTCATAGCACGCTTCTGTGTCTATAGATGGAGGTTTGATGCGTCTTTAAATTGAATATATTGGGGAAAGGGTTAGCAGATGAATATCACATGTCACGGTGAAAATCACCATTTAAATTAAACCACAAAGGATGTGTTAGGGCAAGGGCAAGGATTATATTTCACCCCCAAGAGAGCAAGGAAATTTAAAGTTGAAACTGTCTGTAATCTATTCCCAGGTCCTCAACAGGGCACAAATGTGGCCATGGTGCCCCAGCCCCACATGGAGGACCCTGGGATCACCCCACCACACGCAGGGAGCAGTGACTTCCCAGCCTCAGCTAGAGCTTGCCAGCCCTGCCAAAGGGAGATATCAGGACAACCCATCTGCCTCTCAAATTATTTCAGTTCATCAAATGCAGCACACCTATGCCCCAGAAGGACGACAGGCTTTGGAGAAAGCAAATCCACCACATTGTTTGCGAGATGCAGCTTGGACATCCTCAGCCGTGCTCAGCAAAGGGGGCTCACATAAATACATCTGAAGTGGAAGTACTGCAGACCAGATTGGGTGAATTTTGCTTTATAGAAACACAGGAAATCTTGTTCAGTTCTGGGTTAGAACCTTGTCCCTTTCTATCCTCATCATATCATGCTGAAAGTGAATATAGTTCAGAAACTACTTAGCTTCATCTTAAAACCTGTTAACCCCGTAACTTCTACAGGAAGATTTTTTCCAGAAGTGAGATAATTTGAAGACTTAATCTGGGGCTGATTTTATTTATGGCTCTTGAATATTCGTTTGTTCTCATGCCAATATTGTCATTTAACTGAGACCACTCAACCCTTCTTGGTGTTTACATCCCCCTTTTTTTTGAAGCACAGAGCAATCATGACCCCTCTTAGTCTTGGTTGTTGCTAGGCTAAACAAATTGTGCTCTTTTATGGCTGCATTACATCAACACAACCCTGTGGAGGGCAATAGGTTTGCTCTTTTGTAATCAAAACCAGCATTTGATCTCATGAACTTAAATGGAAATATCCTTCTAGGAGTGTTACTTTCTAAAGTGATTCCCAGCGTTGAGTTGCTGCCCAGAGGGGCAAGGCGGGGAGAGAGGGGACAGCCAGAGAAAGTGAACTGGCCAGCCCAGGGTCAGACAAACTGACCGCCCTGTTTGCAACTCTGTGTGCCAGCTGGAGCTACTCAGGTCCTTTGGAGGATCAGGTTTTATGCAAGGGTTTTGGTTGCTAATCTAAATTATGAAACTAATTATCTACCCAAATCCACCTAAAAATGTATCTCCATCCCTTACTCTCCCTGTAAGGTGAAGCCACTTTTAACATCCTACAGGGCTCTGAGAGTAACACTCTCAGGCCATAGCATCCCCTGAGCAAGGATCACACAGACTCAGGTCCAAACACACTCTCGGACTCAAATTTCATAGTTCTGGGTCTATATTGTGGACACCAAGCCAGCCCATAGTTGGAATGCCATATCTAAGAACTTCCAGACACCCTTCAGCTCTGAGGATGTTATGCTCATGGAATTATCCATCAGTCAGATGCCTTTCTTCATTTCCATCCATGGGGGAATGTGTACAACAGCCAACAGGAGAGGCAAAAGTATTTAAGATCAATGTGTAGATAAACAGAATGCATGTCACACTCCAGGTTTGTGTCTGATTAATGGATATTTTACTAAAAGAAATCAGAAGGAAAATTCTTGCAACAGTTAAGAACTCCTTGATGCTTCATTCTAGTCTTGAAAATAATTACCTGTTCCCCTTGTCAGTGACTGGTTTGCACTAATTTTTGCAAGCAAACCCAATCATAACCTTGCTGGAGCTGCAACGTGTGTTTAAAATTTACCAAAAGGTGGAAGATGGAATGCAAGCAAGAGAAAAACAGGAATATGAAGTTTGTACCTTGTACCTATGGCATCCAAGGTAACACCACCGCATCACTGATTTCACACTGGGCACGTTACATCAGGCTGTTAATCTACCTGAAATACCTGGGGCCAAGTGAAGCGTTCTGAAATAGGTAACTGAGACTCCCTTCTGGAAATTAAAGTCATCCACTGCAAAAAAAGGAACAACGCATTTTGTCACTTGTTGTCCTTGTGGTTAACTTTCCTCCCACTGCTAAGATCTGATGATAATCCTATAAACTACAGCTGGGAAAGGAAACCCACCTGACTCAGACTAATGTTTTGGAGGAATTCTCCCCCCCATTTTAACTTTGTAAAGCTACCTAAGTTTTAATTAGGTATCTGAAGGCATTGTGAAAAAATCAAGAACAAGATCTAAGGGCTGCAGTAAACTATAGAAAATACTACACACAAACTTTACCAAAGAATTGCCAAGTACACATACACATCAATCATATGAAATATATAAATTCACACATTTGAAACAGTTCAAAAAAAGGGAAGGGGGGGGCTATTTTAAGCAGGAGACCAAATAAATCCATATTTTCTGCTATACAAGCAAATTTAACATGCAAATTTAATTTCCAAAGGTACACCTCTTTCTGTTCTCTGACAAATAAAAAAAAGATAAATTGGCCAGCTGTGGCTCCTCATGCCTCAATTTCACCTTCTATAAAATGGGAGAACTTGAATGCCATCTCCTTTCCTGAAAGCTATCATTTCCAAAGCACTCTAAACCTGAAGTTATTTTTGGAATAGTATCTTCAGGACAGGCTGAAGAAACACCATGAAGAACGACATATCTTACACACAGAAGTCAAATTCATATTTGTTAGCAGAAATCTTTATGCTCTATGTTTTCATAGCACGACAGAACCTGATGACAGCATTAAACTGGAAAGAAATTTTCCCCTTTCCCTTCAGCATATTTCTTTTGCAGGACACATGTTTAGCAGTCAGAGAAGAGAAATGAATGAGCATTTGTAATGCTGTGAAAAATTTCAAGTCTGGGTTAAAATTTCTAAATGCAGTTTGGAATGGGACAGGTTTAGAAGAGAGAAAGAGGGTTTTGAGGTGGTCTTGGAGCAGGCAGTGTTGCCCTGCTCTGTTCTCCACACATACAATATAGAAAAAACTGGTATTTTGGGTTATTATTATTTTTCCAGCAGCCTCAGATTGCATCTATTCCCCATGAAAGATGAGTAAAGGTGCAGATAAAGCCAAAACCTGGTGAAAAACCTCTTTTACTGCACATCTTGTTTGCTAACACTCTACTAGCCCAACTTCCAAGCCTGTACCACATCCCTGCCACAGAGGAAGCCACCTGACATCACTTTCTGGCCACACAGCACAGCAGGCAAGGACACGTTGCCCAGGTCAGCCAGGAACAGACACAGGGGTGGCAATAAAACAGGTTCTACAGAGGCAACAATCACTTGACACCCCCATGGGCTGGTTAAATATTACCCTTGCTGTGCAGTTTGGGAAAACTGATGGAGATTGTGTCGAGGCTACACGGAGCCACTTGTCAGATGTGGAGTTTGATCCCTGGGATTCAGATTTTAAAATCCAGAATTAATGCCAAAAAAACAAAAGGGAAATTGATGTTTTCATATACAGAAATTTCTAGGGGTGAGAGGGGCAGTTTCTAATGCGTTTATGGCCTTCCCCACACCAGCTGTAGGACTGGTCAAGAGTTTTGGCTCACAAAAGGAGAAGGAGCATTGCTGAGGCCACCTGTGGCTCCACATTCCCCTCTTTCATTCCTCATCCCTCTCCTCCCCTCCTTCCTGGGGGGACCACAAACAAAGAGCAACACCATGGATATCTGAGAGGTTCCATAAATTCGAAATTTCCATGATTCAAACTCCAGCAAGCTGCTTTTACACAGAATGGGGAGAGTATGCTGAGGAACAGGGTCCTACTGCACCAGCTGGGGGTAACATTTTCTCACCACCAGCACAAGATGCCACAGCTGATGCCTGAAGATAAATGTACACCCTTTCATATTTAACCAGCATCTTTTGCCTTTTCAGCACAATACTGAAATCTGTTTAATTTTCAAACTGCCAGTTGAGATCCTCCTGACATTTTCAGTGGAGAAGGACAGGACGAGGCTGAGGATGCCCACGCAGAGCACTGCAGGTGACATCACTTGGGGTACAAAACAAAAATGCCACCAGGAGGGATGGTAGCAAAGCTCACTCCAACACCCCACACAGCAGCTCACAAGACTCCAGCATTTGTTTCACAATCACTAGGCAAAGTCCTCCAAATTTCTTTTACTAACTTTAGGCATTTGAAGCGCCCGTTCCAGTTCCAACACACAGTTTTAAAAGTTTTTGTGTTGTTATGTCCTAAATACATCCTTTACCTTGATTCTCAGCAGAACTTTTTCTCCAAAACCAGCACAAAACCAAAACCCACCACAAACCAGGTAAAGCTGAGTTTCATCCTGGTCTGAGACAATTTGTGGGCCACCTACTTAGTACTATCACAGTAATTAAAACAGCAGGAGAAGGTGAAAAACTCTCTGGATGTCTTACTGATTCTCCTGGAGTTGCATGAATTTAGTTCTTCAGAACCCCATCCTGTAGATTAAGATCTTAGAGTGGTCAGTTAAATTATATATGTTTTTCATTAGAAGCCTAAAGATAAATATGAATTCATAAGTGTGTGTATATGAAGACATATCTGCAGGATTTAATCATTTGGATCACAGTGGAAAGTAGTTTTAACACAGCAGTGAATTTTGCCTTTCCAGTGTGTTAGAGAAAAGGAAATAAGTAGAACTGTGTATGAACATAAATCAGAGTGACCTTTACCACTTCTTTAACTCCCAAGGAAAAGCTATTGCATTTTAGGGAAAGAATAGTCTCCATTAAAGAATGAGACAATCAGCCCATCAGGTCAATTTTAATTTTAAGACTAGAATATTAAAGACTCCTTTTTATTATTAATTGTATTAAAGTGATTAAAATCATCTAATTAAAAAAAAAAACAAAAAACCTGCTGTCATATAAATATACACAGTTCAAAATATTTCAGTGCAACTTAACATTTGTAATAAGGTCTATAAGTTATTAAAATGATAATCTAACCACATTTAAATTAATTTTAAAACTCAAAAATATACACTCTTACCATCTTACTGTCTGATATAAAAGAATGCCAGTAAAATCGTGTTTTCTAGCCTTTTGCTTCCCTCCTAATTGTGTGACCACCTCTACAACATAAAAACATCTTGAAGGACTCAAAAGAGCTCCTCAGATACTGGGGGAGATAAGTGACAAAGCTACAGGCAGAAATCCTAACATTTTCCTGAAGAATCTTTGTTATTATTTATAAACACTTTTTTTTTTTTCTGTTGCTGTAACACAACTAGGAGACATATGCAGATAGATAAAACACCAAATGTTTATTTTTTTTTTTAATTTGCTTTTTTTATGTTTTAAAGTGATCTCTGCATTATGGAGGCTTTTTCCTTCAGATCACTGCTCTAGTCTTCTGAGGCAGGCTGCAATCCCCGTTTGACTCATCACATTATGTGCTCGCATTAAGTTTTGCATTAAATCCCAGTGCCATCTACAACTTGCTACTAATATCTTTACACCACTGAGGCTTTGATATTTGATGGAAAGCCCCTGAAACCTCACCAAGGGTCTCATCAAATCAGGCAAGCCTCACTTTGCTGTGTATTTACCAAGTGAAGCATATATTCAAGTGAAGCCAGTTTGAGGAGACCATGGTTAGTTAATCAGCTATGAAGAGTTTTCTCAACCTATTGTTTTTAGCAATAGAGCCAAAATCCTATGAAATGGCATCCCTTGCTGCTGTGCTTGAATATCGACGTTTTACCTGAAGAGAATCAAAATGGTATCTCTCCCTCCCACTAATTCTTGACTTCTTGCTTAGTGCAATGCATCTAAAGAAATGAAACTTATTGAATCAAGTTTAATGACATAATAAATTCTTCCCTTCAGACAATGTTGAGGCTTAATTCACTAGAGCACTTTAAGCCTTTGCCTTTAGCATCTGATGGGTCATTAGTCTGTAATCCAGCAGCTAGCCTGTTTGGAATCTAAACTAAATCAGGAACCGTATCAGTAGTTTCTGAAATATGACTGGCAGGTCAAGTGGCCTCAAAAAGACTGCCTGGGGCAGTTAAGACTAGGATAGGGCATGACTAGAGCAGAACCAGTGATGAATCTGGAAGTGTGCACTCAATAAAGACTTCATTCATTCTAACTCACTAAACAGCAGTTCTTCAAATGACTTGACTTATATTTTTGATGTTTTTAACCAGTAGGTCATGCAATAAAATTGTCCTGTATGTGCCAATAGGCTTAACACACAGATCATTGACTTGCTTGCTTGGGCATATTTTATTTATATTTTTCCCTCAAGTTTTTCCATAGCAGCCTTGAAAAGGCAATAGAATCACTGCCGTGTGGGAAATCATGTAATCTGAAGGACTTAGATCATACAATTTTGAAGAGCAGAAAGTTTGATGAAACATCCTTTTGTCCAAAAAGAAAAAAAACCTCTGAAATGCCCATTCCTACACCTGGAAAGTCTCATTCTTGAGATGCTACAAATAATCTCTGCTCCCAGCTGAATATTTCTCACATTACATATGTAATATGTATGCAATAATTTTAAGGCTTTTCAATACAAGCCAGAAAACAACTCTGCTCTAGAATTTCAGCTGGAGTGTTTCAGGCTTATTGGAGAGGAAAGTGTGCTGTGCTCATCTCCAGCACCCTCCAGCACAGCATTCACTGAATGCTCCTAAGACCTGATTCAAAGTCCACTTCAGTCAATTGACCCCAGTGGTCTTTAGATCAGGCCCTTAATCTGTACATTGCACTCAGATAATCAGTAACAGCTTAGTTAGAGGACAATTTATTGGTTTTTTTTGCACCCATCATTTCCCAGATTTAACGAAACATTTCCAAACCCCTCAAAAATCAGACTGGCAGTTCTGGTGGATAGAGTGCAGCACATCCTGTAGTCGAGGTTTAATTGGTGTTTGAAGTTAAAAACAAAAACAAAAACAAAAAACAAACAAAAAAATCCAAAACAAAACAAAAAACACGGAGTGGGGGAAAATTAATAAATAAACATTTAATTTTTTTACTTTGACTCCCAGAAAATACCCTGAGCTATGCTCCTGCTCTAATGCCATAAGAGATTTCTCAGTGGAGATGAAGGCACATTGGCACCAAGCAGAAAGGGAAAAAGAAGACTAATTCTGATTAGGAAACAGAGCATGGGGCTGGGTTATGAACTACAGAGCAAGTCCCCACACCGTCCCTAGAATATCAAAATAAAATTATTCAAAAGTCAGATGGGATAATCTCAAGATCCCTGCTCTGAGGAGTGACAGGAGCCCAGAATCACCCCATTTAAGAGTCACCTTCTGCAGAGTGGCTGTGTGAAATTCAGCAGGGCAAATCCCAAAATATCCCCAATTAGAAAGATAACTCATTTCCAGATCCAGCCTGCTCAAAGTTGTCTACAGTTTAATTTAAATATGCATTAAACACACTGTGTAGCAGAGGCAAAATTACTTATTGCTTTAAGCATGCCCATGCTATTTTAAAATAGCCTGGCCGTCATGAGCATTTCTCCTATTATCTTTGGTGACATTTAATCAGTGCTTAAATGTTGGGAACACAGGGGAAAGAAATCAGGTTATATATTTGGGAAGGCGACTCCTAGAAATTAGGCTTCTTTCCAGAAGAAAACTTAACCAGTTGCTCACTGCCCAAGCAAACAGGGTTGAGAGTCACATTTTCTCCTGGCAGAAGGAAAGTCACACTCCAGCCAGGGTCAAATCTTTTTGGGGACACACTACCAAAGCTGAATTCCAGTTCCCAGAGGACTCAGAGCGATAACTTCAGCCTCTGTAAAGTAAGATTCTCTTTTTCCCCGTGCCTCACACACCACAGAGGTAGAAGGTACTTACAGAAATGAGGAAATGTAATTTTTTTTCATTTATTATTGAACTATTAAAGGCACTCTGTCATTTGGGATCTCCCTCCATCTCCAGCCTTTGTATTCCAAGGTACTTCAGTAACGGCAGTAAGTGAAACTAAAATGCCAACTTGAGATTTGCATTATAAATGGCATATACAAAGAGAGATTTTTTAAACTTTGGTTGATCTAGCATATCAAAGATCTTTTTCTCTCTTTTTCTAAGCTACTTCAGTGACTGTATTGAAGTGAACTGAAAGGATTAGCTTGAAAGTGGAAAGAAATCTGGCATGCAAAGAAATAATTTTTTTTTCCTCACACTTATTTCAGTTGAACTCTTCATTATATGGAGTCTCCCTTTCCTCTTCTGAAATGCATTTTGCTCTGTCTCTCTCAAGCCATCCCACGCTGTGCCAATTCCAAACAAGGTGAAAATACAAAGTGTGCAAGAGCAGCTCCTGACACTGATTCCTTCAGCCCCTCTTCAACCTTCTGCACTGCCAAACTGAGCACCAGAGAGAAGATTACAATATATCTACTCATGATTTCCTCTTTAGCCAGAGCTGGAGGTAAATCCAGTGACACTGATAGCATCTGCCTCTCCCACACTTTATCCTGATGCACTTGCCCGCTGCAGAGACCTCCATGTGATTGGGATGCACATCCCAGAAATACCCATGGAGGATGTTCTCTGCTTCCCCAGGAAATCACACGCTGTTTTCACTACTTGCAGCGTGGTGAGCATAGCCTTACTCCAGTAATATCTATCTGGGAAAAATGAAACAGCATGGAAAAGTCACCAGGGGAAGAAGAGCAGAAGGAATGACTCAGATGTGAACCTGGATTCAGACAAAAATGACTAAGAGCTCCCAGAATAAAAAAAAAATAAAAGTTTCACGACTGCTGATACCAATTCTCCACTCAGATTCGTTCCCATTTAGAAAACTTACAACAAGTTAGAGTATTTTTTAGAAATGCTGGTCACTCTGTGGCTCCCTACCTAGCTCATCCCTTCCCTTTGAATAATTAAGCAAACCAGCTGCATTAACTCTTTGAAACAAAAGCCCTTTGTGTTCACTGACAAGTTCAGTAGTCCTAGAGGAATCAGAGACCAGCTCCCAGCCTGTGTTTGGTGGAAGGCTGAAGGTCTGAGGGGGAAGAAGGGGCTGGCAGGCACAGGCAAGGGGAAAGGCTTGGGTGTCCCAAGCTGGGGCTGAGTCAGAGCTCAGGGCTCCATCAGCGCTCCGTGTTTACGGAATAAATCCTTATTCCCATCGCAGACGCATTCCCTGCCCACTCCAGCCCCAGCTCATTCCTCTTACATCAGTGACTCCCCAGCAAGATTAGACAGACACGCAGCAGGGAAAAAACCCAGCTCAGGAAGTTTAATCCCCGCTTTCCCGACACACTTGTTTGTGCCAGGGCAGCCCAAAGGCCTGCGGGAGAAACCATGAGTGTCCAGGCTGAGGACAAACCGTGGGACACTCAGAGTGCCCAAATATGGGGAATACTACTCCAGACATAACAAAATACAGCTTCTAGCGGCACTGAGATGGCCTTTAATGTGTGGCTTCTAGCAGTTGATTTATTGGGAGCTGATTCTGGGGGGTTCCTCACATCGCACAGGCCACAATAGATGCTCCATCCCTCAGTGCTGATGACACAGGCACCCTGTCAGAGCTGAATAGCTGCCCACCCACCCCTCCTCTTCACCAAGGGGGCCTTGCTAATGTGCTGTGCCAGCATCAGCTGGCAGGCACGCTTGTGAACTGACAAAACCCAGCCTGAAGACACCCGAGACCTCTGCAACCTGCAGGAGCAAGACCAGAATTTCTCCTTCCTCCCAAGATTAACTGCAGGAGAGTGCTCCAACTGCTATTCATCAGCACCAGCACCTAAAGCCTTCCTTACTGCATATATCAACGTGTCCAGGGCTGTGACTAATGGAAAAGGCAGCACCCTATAAAAAGGAATAAAAATGAAGGAGCCATCAGTAACAAGCAGCGAGTCAGCTGGATCAAGCTAATTTTTTTAATGTAAAGATCTGAAGAAAAAACGCACTCAAAAAAAAAAATCGGCCTTTTTAATAATCTCCTGATAAAGAAATGCAAAATATTAAATCAGTTTAGGTTTATTTCAAGCGGCCTTAAAGAGATAAATAAAAATAAGCTTCCAAAATGCCCAGGGAAGTGACAGGAGCCTGTGATCCCACAGAGACTGCAAGGATGCTGAGCCACACGTAAAATACTGTTTGCATATGTGGAGTTCAGCACACAACAGAAGAAAGTAATGTCAAATAAAAGAGTAGCTGCATTAATAGTTATATCTACTTCTGCTGGTGCTCTCCTCTAAGGCTACATTTTAGGTAGAGGAATTAATTGTCTGGAGAGCCACTTCCTGGTGTGACCCACCCAAGTGGGTCAGCCTGAGCCTGATGGCAGAAATGAGCAATAAAAAGTTTAACACTGTCTGAAATAATCCTGGATTTCATTTAATCTCCCTCCTAGTACTAAAAATAACAGAAAGCAATAAAATCTCAGATGGTGCATATTGCAAGAGCTGGTGTTTAATCTCACTGATGAGAAAAAGAAAAAGCAACAGACCCCTTCCTCAGCTTCCCAACACTCCCAATTTTGATTCTTTTCCTGCAGGGCTGGAATATGCACCTACTTCCTTGAATTAACAGATCTCCAAATAACACTCATAGGGACTATTTTCCTACACATAAAGTTGCTTTCTCTGTTCAGAGGAGTATAACTGGCTTTGGGAAGAAATATAAAAGAGTTGCTAAAGCCAGTAATTTCCTCAGCCACACATATGGCTTCTAAGTTTAATAGCAATTATGTCATTTTTATATATGATTCACTTGATGTTGTTTTCATGTGAATCATTTGACATATATAACTCTGGCAGATTTCTTAAATAAGCATATCACCAGAGACTAAATTACTAATCAATTAACCAATTTCTCTCCCCACCCCCCTTCCCCATCTTGGCATGCAATTAGGAGAGAAATCTAAACTTAGAAAGGCACTTGGAGAAAATGAGGTTTGATAAACCATGGGGTTTTTATTCTGGGGGGAGGAAGGGGATGGCAGGGCAATAAACTAGAGCAAGCAAACACATAAAAAGACTTTGAATTCAAAGTGTCTCCCTGCTGGAGAGCATCCCTGCAATACCCAAGGTTTCTCCAGCACCTCAAATATTGTGCAGCCACCCTGGGCAAGGCTCATGCCCTTCATCCCTCCTTGCAGGAGCACCAATGTGGCCTCAAACACCTGCTGTTCAGCACTTGAGCAGGTGCAGCAGGCACACCAACACCCCCAAATGCACGAGGTTTTAATTCTCACTTCTCTTCTTGCTGGGGATGACAGAGGCCAGCGCCGCAGAGGGAACAGGGAAGGAAACAGCCAGCTTGGAGAGGTGTTTACAGCTTTCTTGCCCGACCCCCCTGTGCTCTCACCACAACACACACCCTTCTTTCCAGAAGAAATTTCACACCCTGCAACACCCCTTCCTCATTTTCAAACCGTTCGCCACCCTGGTGCTCAGCAACCTGTCCCTGGGCCACAGGCACAGCCCAGCCCTTCCTCCCCTTTCCTGGAGACACAGCTGGGCATCCCCTTCCAGCCCACACCACCTCAGCTCCCTGTGCCCCCAGCAACAATAGGCACAGAGGGTTTATTTTGCCAGCTTGACTGTTTTTATCATGTTTCTTTTATCTCCCAGTTCGGTATATAGACAAAATACCTGACTCATGGCATTTATGGGTCTTGAGTGAAGCAGCCACAGGCACTTTCCACACCCTTCTTATTACTCTGCTTGGGGACCAGGCATCTTTCAGAAGGAAATCCACTTGCTATAAAAATGCCTTGAAAACTGGTTGTAACATCTTCAACTCGGTGTGAAAGGCAGTCCATACCTACAGCAACTTCCCACCAAAGTTTTGTTTCCCTCTTTTAAACTCCACCAGTCCTCACTCTCAAACATAAAGCAAAGATAGCTGCTCCAAGCAGTTTCTGAGAGCTGATATCTGTGTACTTTTGCTGGTATCAAAAGAACAATTAAGCACACACTTAATATAATCACCCAAGTAAATGCTCTAACTCCCTTAAGACAACCTTATTTGCTTGTTTTATTTAAGAACTTATTCAAGAGATTTGTTTGAAGAAACCAAAGCAAACAGCAAAACCAGGGCTCAACCACTAAACATCCACAAGACAACCACTCTAAATCTTTTCCAACACAAAATAATGAAACATGGGTTTGACTGCCCAATTTTCAAGCACAAAAATTTCATAGTCACCTCCCCACAGTCACACCCAAGTGAAGGCACCTATGTTTTCTGGAGAGCCAGAGCACACCTGGGAGCAAGGAAAGAGGTGACTGATAGCCTGTGAGCCAAACCCAACCATCTAACTGGCAAATAATAAGTGTGAGGTTCACACATGGACATCAGGAGTAATGATCCTTCTGCTAGGGTGAGCAGGCACCCCAGTCACCTCTCTCTGTTATTCATGGTATTCACACAAAGCAAAATTACTTACTTAGATGAGATTCATATTCATGAGAATCTATTCTAGCCCTTTATCTGATTCACAGTAGGAACTGGTTATTTCACTGTCCCAAATCGTGGTGATGAGAATATGGAATCATTGAATCATTTAACTTGGGAAAAAAACCCTGAGACTGAGTCCAACCATTAACCCAGCACTGCCAAGTCATCACTAAACCATGTCCCCAGCGTCCCACTCTGCACTGGCCTCACCTTGAATACTGGGTGCAGTTTTGGGAAAGAGAAGACACTGATTTCTTCTCTGTGGTGGTCAGTGACAGGACCTGAGGGAATGGTCAGAGCTGTGTCAGGGAGGGTTTAGGTTGGACATCAGGAAAAAGTTCTTCACCCAGAGGTGTTTGGGCACTGGAAGAGGCTCCCCAAGGGCAATGATCACAGCACCAAGGTTGGCAGAACCCAGGAAGTGTTTGACAGCTCACTTGGGCACTTGCTGTGACTCTTGGAGATGGAGATGTGCAGGGCCAGGGGTTGGACCTGATCATCCTGGTAGGTCCCTTTCAACTCAGCACATTCTGTGATTCTGTGACACATATAATGTTCCTTGATTTTACAGCTGAAACACCTGAAGGACAAGATGAACTTCCCTGGTGAAAACACCCCAGAGACACCAGGATAAGCCAGCTTGGAGGTGAGCTGTCTTCACACTGGTGTGAGCAAGCCCATGAGGGTTTTTTCTCACAGCAGTGGTCCAGCCTCCTTCTGTTCACTCATTATTTCAGGTGCCTATTCCAGCTGCTCATGCTCAGATGCTGCAGATTATCACTGGTAGGAGCTCCTCACTCCTAGAAGTTTTGTTCATTTCCATTCAAAACCTGTTTTTCTCCCTGTTCCTTCTGCTGTATGGATCTGGCAATCTGGTTTTATAAAACAAACAATTCCCCAAAGACAAGCGTGCTGGCAGGAATCAATACAGCTGCTTTGATTCTCCTGAGACATGGCTTGTGCAAGGTGGAAATCCTGCTGAATTTTCTTTATCTGGCTGGTTAACAACGGTTATAAGTAAGGAAATCTTGAGCAACAGAGTCCACAGAATCACAGAATGACTCAAAGGGACCTTAAAGACCATGCGTAAGATATTTTCCACTGGTCCAGGCTGTGCAAAGCCCCATCCAGCCTGGCCTTGGACACTTCTGGGGCAGCCACAGCTTTTCTGTGCCAAGGCCTGCTGTGAATACCTGGCAGGATCATCCTCCCCACCTGGGAAAAGGAACTTCAGCTCCCAAGATGTGACTGTATCATGGATCAGCTTCAGAGCACTTGCCCAGCTCCCGGGGATCACACTCATCCCAGGATTTGGCAGCAGGTGTTGTGTAACTCTGCCACAGTTTCCCCATATCATGAACATTATCTGTGCTGGTCTGGGTGCTGCTGGTCCAGTGTCCAGCAGAACCCTACCTCTGTTTTGTGAACACTCAGTTCCCTTTGCAGGGTGCCCAAAGAGCTACTGCCATCAGCTGTGGCTCCACGTGTGCTTCCCCAAAGCCTCAGAAAACACTGAAGCTTCAGCACTTCTCAAAAGTGAATCCCCCTGCCTGCTTCTTTGATCCAATTTACTCCATGCACTTAATTAACACAACCACATTCTGAGGATGCATGTTATCAGCACCACATGCCCTGGTCTAACAAAAACCATGGTTAAATATTAGTAATAAAATCCCCACTTTGCAGAAAAAGCAACAGCTAAATGCTGCTACACCACGTACCAAATGGCACGTCTTCTGTGGCATCCCCACCTTCCTCGCCTCCCTCTTCCTGTGGCTGGTCCATCTGTCCTCACTTGGGAGCTCTGATTTCACACATCTTTCCCCAGCACATCTCCCCTGCTCGAGTGCTCCTCAGCCCTCTGTGATTTGCAATCCTGCTGCAGTTGCTCTGTGCGCTTTCCCATCACTCCCGGGCTGCCCTGACTTCTGTGTTTCCTGCTGCCAACAAACCCACCTTGCACCCATTGCCAGCCCCCCCAGGGCACTGTTTCCACCCACCTCGTGTGCTCTGGATGTCAGCAGTGGGAGCTCCTCACATGCTCTGCCTGCCAAGTCCCACTCACCATTCCCTGCCACAACCAAGTGAAATAATCCTGCTGGCAGGAGGATGAAATTTGCAGAGTGCCCTATCCTTCCTCTGTTCCACTCACCATTCCCTGCCACAACCTAGTGAAATAATCCTGCTGGCAGGAGGATGGGGAGAACTTTGCAGAGTGCCCTATCCTTTCTCTGTTCTCCTCCCTATTCCCCTGTAGACCCTCCACACCAGGAAGGTTGCTGACAACGTGCTGAGCTGCACCACCACAAATATTCAACTCAGAACTCCCACCCTACTTTACCCCCTTAAGAAACTTTCCCAATCCCAGACGAGTCCTGAGAAACATTCCTTCAAAGTCTTCCCAGCTGCAGAATACTCAGTGCCAATAATCTCTGCAGTCTCAAACCTGATGTGATGCAAGCTTGGACTGGACCTGTCAGATCTGCTGTGAAAAATTCACAGGCTGAAAACTCACTAGAAAAGGAGCAGAGCAGCTCTTTTGCTATCAGAGCAAAACAACATAAAAACATCAGTGTTCAATACATCCTTTTATCCTTGGACTTACTTGGCCAACCAAGAAACAACTAACCTGGTTCCCTTTAAAAGTTATGGTACACTCTGTAGCAAAGATGTTAAATTTTTTTTCTCTTCCTCAGATTGATTGATAGTGCAGAAGGACTGACAAAATATGGTCTAGAGGAATTTTCAGGAGTCTTTCTAAAGTAAATTTCCTGTATTTAGTGAAATTGCATGCTGCTGATACATATTATTGGCCTACAGAACGAGCCTCATCCACCCAAGGAAAAGGATTAACTGAAATATTGCCATTTCTAGGAATTAAAGTTATTGGAATTCAAGCTGAAGCCCATTTCCTATATGCAATCTTAATGTGATCCTCAGGGAGCTCTGAAATTATCATCTTCAAGTAAGTGATCTTTTCATGCAATTTTATTCTAGCACTATATCTAGGTATCTTCTCCATAACTTCTATGTCCACAAGCTTATTTATCTCCTTGCTAAAGTTCAAAATCTAATTTCCAACACAGGTTACTTACTGTAATAAACTGTACAAGCTTTAAAGTGACAAGTTGAAAGATACAATTTTTTAGAGTTATGAATTAATAGCCATTTATGTCAAAGAAAGTGCCAACTTTTTCATATTTATAGATATATTATTGAAATGATAAAAAATGAACTGAGGAAAGAGAAAAGAAGTGAGGAGAACTACATATAATGAATCAAACATACTTAACAAGACATGTACAGACACTTTAGTGTGCATCTCTTTTATTACATTACATTAATCAAGTTCTGCTAAAGACATCCATCTAAGCGAAGTGTCACAGTGATATTCTATAAAAACATTCTTTTGAAAAAGAGTCTTCCCTGACAGTGGTATCAACTCCACTGTTTTAAGTGATTGTCAGGACTGCATTACTCAGAAATTAAGAGAATTTATGTAAGTGCTTCACGAGCTCCCCTGAAGAAAAAAAGAATTTAATTGGCGGAAGTGTACAAACTCTGATAAAGGCTGGTAAAACAGGGATAAGTGATTTCACTTAGGGAAGCATGAATGGGATTTTTTTTTTTTCCTGCTTCTTCTTCCTTTGGTTAGCAGCACCGACAGACTTTCTTAGTCGGGAAAATCCTGGAAGAAAATGTTCCCTTCTGTTAAAATGGGCAGAATATGTGCACTTTTGCTAAATTATCCAGCAAGACGTGATCAGCTGAGATTGGAGAATTTTTTCTTCCTCCATGTATTTATTTATTTGTTTGAATGAGCCTACAGAGAGCTCTCAGGAAGGCAATGGGGGTTTCTTTGCCATGCAGATGTGAAGCCCAGATGTGGCACAGCTTGGCATGGCCCAGCTCTGGGGAGCAAAACCAGTTCTTGCAGGCTGGGCACTTGGGTCATGGCCACATGTGAGCTCAGGTTTACATCTGGCACGATCTTCTGCCTTCCTACTAGCAGGCAGATGCTGCAAATCCAAGGTAACAACATTTTTAAATCTATTGTACCTTTGTGTTTCATAGTGGAATTTATAACAGGTCTTCGTTTGTTGCTAAACAGAGAAATCATGTGGAGTTAAAATTTTGGTTTAATTCTTGCAATTCTTCATCTCCTTCTTTGAAACAGTCTAACCCAGGATTTCTTAACTTTGACCACACCTAGGAAAAAAATACGAATGCTAAAATTCCCATCAAATAGAGAATTTGGATGAGTAGAAATCACTTCCAGCCCCAGTGCCAGCAAGCCACAGAGAATGAGGGGTGAAGGGTATTGCATCACTTCTCCTCCATTATTTAGATGCAGTGGGATCCATAAATCCACAGAGGTGACATACATTAGGTGGCATTAAGGAAGTGCTGGTATTCCCACTCAGCCCTGGGCTTCCCATTGTCTGGGGGGGGGCTGGTTTTATTTCCCTGCAAAAGAAGGGAAAGCTCTTCGTGGTGATCCCTGAGTGATGTGGCATCGAGTGTCAAAATAGAACACAATGAAGCAGGGCACAGGGAATAGTTTCATCTAAATGATTCACTGACAGATCACGAAAGCAACGATTTGCTCTTCCCAATTATTCTCTAATTTCACTAATCAAACTATTAAGCCTGGATGTTATTCAAAACTCAAAGTCAACACTACAAAAAAAAAAAAGCCAAACATGAAATCCACCATTTGCATAACTTATTAAGTGAAATATGGAATTCATGTGACAGACAGAACGTCAACTTCAAACTGTGTTTCCAGCCACAGCAAGAGCTGTTTGATCTACACGGGTTAGTTCCCTACCAGGAAAAAATCACACACAGACACACACACACGAAATTTGCCAAACTAGTCAATGCAGAGCGATTTTGCAGTGAACTTTATAAATGCAGGAGATCTGTGAATCGTCAGATCAAAATTCTGCCACGAATTCAAACTAATATTTACCGAACACCCGGTTCACTGCTCGCTCAGCTGCTCTTATCAATGTTTTAATAAACTATAAATCCTAGAGAGCCCTCAGGCAACTTAACTGCTGTAGTGATGCTGGAGGGTGATTAGGAAAAAAACTAAAGATAAGATCCATTGTTTTTTTCATGGTTGTGCACATCATTTTTTTTTATTTCTGATGCTTTATGTGCGATAATCTGAGCTTCCTCAGAGGTAAATTCTCATCTAATCATAAGTCCCCACACATCAACAGAACATATCCTATGTGGTCTAACAACAAAAAAACAGAGAGCAAGAAGTGCTTCATTAACAACATGGATTTAACCTACTGTAAGCTCATTTTTAGGCTGCAGCAAAAGCCTTGGAAAAGGTGAAAATTAAAAGATGTCACCTAAAGAGCTCTCTAAAATTAGAATTAATTTTAATCTGCCTGGAAAAATAAAATAATAAAATAAAATCTGAATGGTGCTGAGAGTTATGAAGAGTGGCATTGTTTTAAAAACATATATAATATCAAAAAAAGGAACAAGAAGAAGCCCTGCTTTAAAGAAACAGGGCAGACACGATGCTCTGCTGCTCAGATTTATGCCTAAACCACATGAAAATGTCCTGGCAGAGCCCATCCTGTGGCGTTTCTGGTACTTACAATCTACAGGGGTGCGGTCCCAGGTGCAGCCAGGCAAGGGCAAGAGGAGGAAGGGCACAAAGGGGTGGCAGAGGAGCTGCAGAGGGATCACCTCTCCTTTTGGAACCCCACAGGTGCCAGAGAAGGATCTTGGGTCTGAAAGGGAACTTGAAAAGCCATGTCAGTATGTTCTGCTCTGGAACTGCTCCAGGCAGCATCGGGAGGAAGGAGATATCTCCTCTCACTATTTTTGGGTTGGAGCATCCCTGCTCCAGACGGCTTTTTTGGCTTGTCTGATTCACCAGAACCAGAGCAATAAACCAGGAGGATGAGCTGGATTAATATCAGGTGCACCATTAATAAATATTGCTCCCTCTCCCAGTGTTTCTCCCTCTGTCCCTGCCTGGGTCTGCTCTCCTCCCCAGGCAGCCCATCCCTGGCTCTCACAAGCCAGGCTGACCTTTCTCTGCATACACAGCCCTGCCAGGATCAGCCCCAGCAACTGGAATTTGTCTCCCTCTAAGTGACAGCTGCCATTTTAATGATCCAGCAGCAAAGGTGAGTTTCATCTCAGGAGGCAGAGAGGGAATGCAAAATAAAGAAAGGAAAAAAAAAAATGTTTCCATGAGGAGCTCCTGAAGATCAGATGGTTAGGAAGTGATTTGGGGGTGAATTCTAAATTTAAAAAACATTTTTAGCCAATTTAACAGATAACTTAACTAGTTCCTATGTTGCACTGATGTATATTTATAACTTCTTCTGAATGGATTTGTATTAAATTGCTGATTTTCACTGGTTCTCAACAGAACCCGACTCTTCCCTGTCCTCATCTGCCTGGTGAGCTTGTCCAAAGACAGCTCTCAGCCTGACTATCACACTTTCAAAATCATTTCAGTGACTTTCCCCCTTGGTGATGAGATGGGGTAATTAGAAGAGCTCTCACCATTACCCCACCATTTTCCTTTAAAACACACATGAAAATTCCTTCCCTTTCTCAGCCCTGGCACGTTCAGAGTTACTGTTCCCACTCACAGCTGTCACTACCATGCAAACTTAATAAATTCCATCTATGCATGACTTACTTAGCTAACCTCCATCCACCAGAGATACACGCTTCTTACTCAGACAAGCAGGACAATAACATAGTAAAGCTTCAAAACAATAGCTCTCATGTTTCAAATATGTATAATATTGCAAAGGGGCTTATCCCAGCCCTGGTGATCCTACCCTAACAAAAAGGAGCTTTTCTTTCATACTATTTAACTTTTGGGATTTTTGTGTTTGGAGGGGTGGTGGTTTTTTTTGTTTTGGTTTGGTTTTGGTTTTGTTTTTTTTTTTAATGGGGTGGTTTTAGTTTGCTTTTATTTTTTGATACAGAAGTAGTTTGTAAATTGTTAGGAAAAGGAATTGAAATAAAAATAAAATAGCTCTTTTAAAAAGGAAAAAGGTAATTAAATAAATAATTAAATAAATGAAGAGTTAAAATGGGCAGTGTTTTTCTCACTGAGCAGAATACACCCCAAAACACAGACACCCAGATTCTGTCTTACCGCACCTTTGAAATTTCCTTTTGAAATGAACCCTCTGGAAGCGCTGCAAATTCAAATCCACATAACCCCGAGTAAAATCTGGCCCCTGAACAATTTTATTAGCAGCAAATTTGTCATGCACATTAAACCCTCCTCACCAACAGCCTCGGGCCACATCAGCTGGGACCCTGCACCGCTCCCCTTTGCCACCTTGTCTGCCAGAAGAGCAATCAGCACTTTTTGGAAGAGCTCAGCTTCTTTCAGAATTGACACTGAAAGAGAAGTAATAATGCCTGTGTTAAATAAATACTTCCAAATGCCAGGTGAAATGCACATCAGAGTGCATCAGGCAGCCACACAAGGTATCTGGAGGCAGAAGAACAAAGTATGCTTCACTTTGCATTAGAGCAGGAGAGCGCTGAAGCCCACGAGCAACAGAAAAATGCAGGATGAGTAATTTTACTAGGTGCTTTCCTGCAAGATTTCCTGGGGCCAAGCACTGTCCTGGCTGCGTAATTTTGATTAAATCAATAGCTGTTTATCAGTGTGCCATAAAATGACAGGAGCCAGATGCAACAGGACTGAAACCGAGCACAGGTAAGTGAGAAACAGCACAGAGCTGATGATAACTGGTAATTTCCAGGCTGATTAACTTGGGAGTGAGGATGGGCACTGGAAAGGTTCACTCAAGCCTTTCATCATTCTGTTTCTCCTGCTGGATGTCCTTTAGATGATATTAAATGATGGATTTCTCAACAGGTTTAGTCTGCTAAATTCCCTATCCCTGGAAGTGTTCAAGACCAGGCTTGGAGTGATCTGGCCCATTGGAAGGTGTCATTGTTCTTGGCAAGAGGGCTGTAACAAGGTCGTCTTCAAGGTCCCTTCCAACCCAAACCATTCTGGGATTCCATGATCCTTGAGTACTTTGCCTGGGTGCTGTGATGCTGTGATCTAGTGCAATTTTGAAAGTGTGAATCCAGACAAGCAGGATTTGAAGCACAATTCTGACTATCATTCTGTTTACTTTCCATTTTAGGATTTTGAGGCAAACTTGGCCATAAAGGGGCCACAAGAAGAAATGTGTGCTTGGATCATCTTCTCCTGCCTTTGCCCTGTGCTGCTGATGGCAGTGTTGACCTGACCTGGAGTCATGGTCCTTGGATTCCAACCCTTTGCTCCATCCAGATCCTGCCAGGTGCCCCTGCTAAAGTTGGAAGCTTGAGGACATCCAGTGAGTCTACAAGAAATCTGGACTTTTTCCCAGGCCAAAGCCTGTCCACGTTACCTGTTCTAATCTCTCAAAGAAAAAGATTGAAGATTGCACAACAAATGGCTTACACACACGTTTCAGAAAGGTGTAATGCATAACAAACCTCGTTTAAAGGTGCCATTTCTTATGGTGCATTCATACAATTAAATTCCATTATGGCAAATGGAAAATGGATGTCATAAGAGCACGTATAAATTATTCACATCTCTACTAAATGACAGGCTATCAAAAAATTGTCATGGGCTATCCATATGCAGTATGGCTTGAGCCACAGTTGACAACCTAACTAATATTTTTAATATCCCAGTTATTTCATAATTACAAGAACACTGATATTTTACAGTATTAGTTCAAAGTGTGGAACTAGAAAGAGAAGTAAACTTGGTGAAAACTCCGAGCTGGATCCTGCATCCTTTGAAAAACCCAAGCTGGAAGCTCACGGTGTTTTTATGGACCGGTGGGTACTTTTGGGTATGCACAGAATGAAGAAATAGAGCCCCATAGTGGTTAATCCCCAAAGCTAAAAATAAAAACAAAACAAAACCCTACCGAAACCAGAGCCTTTTAAGCTACTCTCATATTTTAAGCGAGTTATTAAAATGTTAATTATCTGAATAGCATTATGCTTGAACACAAGGGGAAAAGACATTTTGAAAATTGTGCGCTTTTTTAACTGGGAGGGTAATTCACAGATTTCTTCCAAAATGACAATTTCTTTTTTATTCAGCAGCTTGAACACTAAGTCAGAGCACTCTTCAGACTGCAAATATAGCAATTATCCCAAGTAATGCTTTGACACTGTTACCACAGGCAAGTGGCCAAAGTGCATCAGCAGTCAAAATATCTAAGCAAGTTAACAAGCTCCTTTTACTCTCAGCAGAACAGGAGAAGAAAGGGAATCCAACCCCTGAGAAATGTTAAAATAAAGGAGAAAGAAAAGCTGCTGGTGTTTGTTAAAGAAAATGGTGTCAGTGTCTCGGCCTGATCAAGGTGTAATATCCGAGTCCCTGACAGATGTCCCTGGCTGTGCGGGATGGGGAGGGCTCTGCTGCCGGCGTCCCCGGCTAATGACTGCCCACCAGGACCTGCCATCAGCCCACACCTTGCTCCTCGCTCTGGTGCTCTTTCTCCTCTCTCTTTGCCCCATTTTTCTTTCTTTTCTTTTTTTTTTTTTTTTTTTTTTTTTCAGCTCCATTTGCAAAATACCCCCACATGTACCATACAAAAGACATCTCAACTCATTAAGGAAATTCCCAAAGAACTATTAACAAATCATTTTGCTTCAGCCAGAGATATCAGATTTAATTAGGTGAGCGGTGTTGATGGGGTGCAAAAACAAAAGCCATCTCCTGTCTGAAAAGGTTCAGGTCCTGTGTAGGCCCCATTCTTTCCTCCATGGCACAGACAATAATTGAGCATTTTTTTAAAGGACATAGGGATGAAAAGAGGAGTCTGTCTCGCAGACAAAAGCTTTCAACTAAGATTTGTTTTCCTTTCTCACCAGGTGACTTAAAGGGAAAAAATCTTCATGTGTAAAGAAATGGCTACAACCTATGGTGAGAACACAGCGACTGAGAATATAAAACAGTTCTAACAAGCATAATTTTTGCAAGTGATTAATCAAAATGTATTTAGCCAGTCATTTTCAATGATAATCAAAAGTCCCGCTTAAAACAATAATCATTTTGCAATAATAACAGTTATGTTCATTCAAACGCAGGCTCCACTGCCTGGAATGAAACCTCCGCGTTGGCCACAATGCCCCGAAACACAAAGGGTTTCTCTGGGTGGGAAATCACCAAGATGGAGATGCACTACAGATTGCACAGGTTGCACAGATTAGGGCACAGCACAGGAATGCAAAGCACCAGGTAGCCAAAGGTTTATTTCTCTTCTCTTGTTCTAAACCTTTGGGTTAATGCTCTTTGGAGGTCTGGCCAGTTGTCAGTTTAGGGCAATATTATCTGGGTGGTAGGATAATGCTGGCACATTACTCAGTGTGTAATGGGAATGTTTTTCTAACAGCTTCCAGAGGCTCCAGAGATCACATATTGTTAAAGACAAGACTCGTTCCATTTTTTAAAAATACATCTGCAAATTAAGAGGCTTAAGAAATACTAACAGTTGACATATGCCTTTGTGGTACCAGCGATTCCTCCAGACCTTTAAGCATATTCCTCATCTCTCCTTCCCTCTTGTATTGGATAAAAAAAATTTAAAAAAGCAAATCCCACATTAGTCATTGACATATCAGAGCTGAGACCACTCTGGGCTCCACAAATATATCTTTATAATTTAAGGCTTACAAGGAGCATGCACCAATTAACACTGTGGAGCAAGCTTTTAATACAAATCATCACTAAAAAAACACGCTGAAGCTTCTCAGAAACAGGAGCTACAAATGACAACAAAAAGAAGTCAGCAGCTCCAGCGGGAAAGAGCAAAAACCTCCTCCAAAACACACTCTGATGCCACTGCACAAAAAGCAGCGGCTGGTAGAGATGCCATCAGCAAAAAGGGGAAAGAAAAAAAAATCAAGGAAAAAAAGCTCAAAATCTGCCATTTTAATTTTTAACAGTTTGAAAATGTTTCACAGAATATATTTTATGCCTGTGGGAGATAAGGACAGGAAGAGTAACAAGACACTCTTCCAGTCTTGAAAGTCACCAAAAAAATAATTTGGAAGTATTTTCAACTTTATTTTATCTGAAGCCCTGACAGTTAATTTGGTGTGAAAAACTGCAACAGTAGAAAACAGATGTTAAGGGGCAAGCATATAGTTAAGGTCAAAACAAACATAAAACACGGCTTCCATTTCTAGGGGAAGGAAAAAAAGATTTGTCCAGCAACAGGTTTTATGCTAAACCTGCTTTTTTATTGTTCTGCTCGTGATATCTGTAGACTACACAATGCAATACTGTCTGCCATAGTGCAATACCTCTCAGCACCAGTAATTTAAGACTTTCTTCTCTGTAATACACTAAACCATCATAACCTGTCTCTTCCTATTTAGTTTAACCTACAACCACCACATACTGATTTGGCTGTGTGTGGCTTTCTCTATTGCCATTTATTACTCCGCTCGACTCCTGAAATTCTGTTTGCAATTTAAGGCCACAAATTAGAAGCGTAAGTCATCTGTTTCCTATAATCCCCCTGTCAGGGCTGGAATCACATTTGGAGCTGAGCACCGAGCGCGGTCCTGGGCCGGCGCTGCCGCCCCCATTGGCCACGAGGGCTGGGAGCTGTTCTGGGAATAAAGAATGGGAATGGGAGCGGGGATGGGAGCGGGGATGGGAGAGGGGATGGGAGAGGGGATGGGAATGGCA
>VRYO01002782.1:29753574-29774614 GCA_009812075.1 Sialia sialis | reverse complement strand
GGAGCGGGGCGCGGGGCTGGGGGCGGCGCGGGCAGCGGGGAGGGAGCAGCAGCCGCCTGCGCAGCAGAAAGAAATAAATACTGTTCTGCAGCCCTAACCTTTCGGAAATATCCTAACCAAGTGGTGGGGCAGCGCTGTGGAGGCTTCTAAATATACAGTTTTAATCTTATATATATATATTTATATATATATATTATTTTTTAAGCACTTATAGGGATGGTTATAACTTCCTCCTTCCATCTGAATCTTTGGCGAGTTCTGCCACCTTTGTCACACAGCACATTTTCTGTCTGTGCTGCCTTTTGCTGTCCTAATTAACTGTTTTACCCCCACATGGCAGGCAATATACAGAGCTAAAATGGAGATTTTAACTCACTGGTTCCATTTTCTTCCTTTTTTTTTTTTTTTTTTTCTGTAATTATTCTAATGAATCCATGCATTTGTTCCTTTGATGCCAGTGGAAAATGATTTTAAGTATGTAGATGAGAAATCTTAAAAGTGATCTTTTTTTTTCTTTCCTGACAACAAAACCTTAGTTCAAATTTTAAAAATCCCCCACAATTCTTTCATGCAACATTTGGGGTTATGTCCACAATTTGAATATTATTTCCTCTCCCTTAAGATATTTTAATATTAGTTCCTGACCATCACAGTTAGGAGCAAAAAAAAAAAAAAAAATCAGTGAGTGTTTCTTAGTTCAGATTACTTTAAACTTTCTCTTTACTGCACTGGGAGCGAGAGTGTGTATCCCGTTACAATCTGAAAAGAACAAGATAAAGCCTCCAAAAAGACCCCAATTCAGAGCAGCAATCAGCAGGGAAAATATCTCCAGTTCAAAGTCCAATGAGAGAGCTGCTCTGCTTGGAAGGGGGGGTGGGAATAAATAAATAAAGCTAGATTCCATTAATAAAAATTCCTCTGACTGCCTCATATTTACTAACAGATATACTTTTACATGGGCTTTGAACTCCTAAGGAGCAAATCAGCTTGTTTTAAGTAGCACACTCTGCTCGTGTAGGAAAGCCAAATGCTGAACTCTGCAGTGTGATCCAGCCTGGGTTGCAGCAAATATTTTTTTTCCCTATGATTTAAGCAAAACAATAAAAAGCTTATAATTTTTGTTTAAGTTAGAGGAGTCCTAAAAAAGAACATTCCACTGCTCTTTGTGCTTCTGTAACTTAAAAATTGGCTGTGCTTTTAAGTGAAATTTGGCAGGCTGTTAGTCTACAATGTGACTAGGATATTTGGACATAACAAAATTGGCCAAGATATGATATTTTAAATGGAACTACTGTTCATGCAATTTCCTAAGGTTTGTTTTTGGGTTGGTTTTCTTTTTTTTTTCTTTTTTTTTTTTACTATGTGTTTGGTATTACAGTTTTACACACACAAATAAATGCACATTATGAGTCCATAATCTACAAACGCAAACTATTGTCAGGATGCATTTACAGCCTTTTACTGTGATGACTCCTGAGCAAAAAGGCTCCCTCATAATAATGAATGCCCATTATTATAAATAAGCACACAGTAGAAATAACTCATGGCACACAAAAGCACGCGCAAACCACTTGGTTTGTTCCAGGGCTCAGACACCAGCACTACTATTGCCGAGCTCTGCGTTGGAAGAGCAACTGGAGTCCTGCCATGGAAATGAGCAGCATGCTAAGGAGCAGATGTTCCTCTTTGGAGGGGTGTGGGGGGAAGTCTTGCACCAAAATGTTGGTGGCCCCTTCTGGGTTTACGAGACAACCCAACTGCTGTGATGCTGCCCTGAAACTGTGAGGGACCTGTCTGCTGAAAATCTGGAAGCTGTAGGAGGTGAGCCTACAACAGCACTCCAGAAACATTTTGAGAGTCACATTTAACCACCATTTTAAACCTGTGTCAGGGGCCAGGAGGAATATTCTCCTTCACCAAAAACTCCACATGCTTCTCAGCTCCCAGAATGTCAAAAAGCACGCTGACCATCTTGCTGGGTAGGAAGCAGTTTGCGTGTGCCAGGTTCCACACAGACAGACACATGGTATAAAGTCAAATTGGCCATTGCTCTTATTAATTACCAATTGAACCAAACTGAGCAACTTAACCCCAGGCCTGGAAGCTGTGCCAGCTCCACTGTGAGCTCTGCACAGCCTCCCCCAAAACCAATCCAAGCGAGCACGCCTTGCCTCTCGCTCCACCAGCACACACGACACAGACCCAAACCCTGCAATGGGGCTCTGCAAAAAAGGAGGAAAACCCTCCCCTGCTCTGCTGTGTTCACTCTCCTTCTGAAAAAATAAAGGAAAAATTATGTCTGATTGGTTTATCCTGGGGTCATGAATTTAAAAAATTGTTTGCTATGTGAACAATGCAACCTGAATATTTTAGGTAGTAGAGCAGAAACCCCAAAATTCATTATGCATTAGAATACATGACCGCAATCTCACATACGAGTTAGAGGTCAGAGTGGTGTAAAAGCACCACATAGGGAATAAATCAAAATATTCCAGAGGACACCTGGGAAGCTGATGTCCCACCTGCAGAGGCAGGTGAAGGAATTGAGTGGGTTTTAGGCTCCAGCTCTGGCCATGGCACAGCAGTGAGAAGGTATAAAGAGTTCTGGAGAGGAAATCAGGATCATGCACAAAGCAGAGTGCCTTGAGAAGTCTGGGGAAATGCCCTTGGTTTTGAAGAAACAGAAAATTAGGGAGCTGAGCTATGAACAGCAGTGCAGGAGAAAAGACAACATAGAAATGACTAAAGAAATATATAATTATAGAATAAAATTATAGACTCATTTAGGTTAGAAAAGACCTCTGAGTTTATTGAGTCCAACAATTCCCCCAGCACTGCCAAGCCCACCACTAACCATGTCCCCAAGTGCCACATCCACACAGCTTTTAAATCCCTCCAGGGATGGGGACTTCACTGCTACCCTGGGCAACTTGTGCCAGGGCAGGACAATGCTTTTGGTGCAGAAATTTTCCCTCATATTCAACTTAAACATTCCCTGTCACAATCTGAGGCCATCTCCTCTTGTCCTATCACTTGTTACCTGGGAGGAGAGACCAACGTGCCATATTGCACCCAGCATCCACCTTCTTTCATGAAGGAAAAAGAAATTGGAAGAAAAGGAATCTGATCTGTGGTTGAATCCCTAGACCAGCTTTCAGTATTCATAGCCTGATGCTCAGCTTATGCTTCCAAAAACCAGGCAAACCTCTAGTCCTTAACACGAATTTAAACACCCCTTGGGGACAGCTATTTGGAATAAACTGGAGGGACTGCACATGCAGTTTTAAATCAGCAGTTTTAAACTAAAAAATGCGGGTTTGAAAGAAGAATGAAATCTTGAAGCAGAGCCTAAAATCACCTGAGAACAGATGTGCCTTTGTCCTGTTCCTGGGAGCAGAGGGTGATGGTAGGGAGGAGAGGAGGAGAGCCTTTCCTTCTTCAGCGCTTCCCAGCTCCTACAGGAAACATCCCAAATCCACACAATGTTCCCCAGCACTACATCTTGCCTATGGATCTCCAAGCGATCTGACAGATGTGTAAATTCACACCGAGCCAAAAACTGCCCCGGGATAATACAGCTGTGCACACGAAAGAGCGCAAGTTATTCCAGCGTGAATTTGTGGACAAAAAAAATGTCATTTTAACCCACCTTTGGCTGCAAGGTGTACATTTTCCTGAGGTCATTTGGGGCTGATTTCATGCTGTTGTGGTCACACTGACCCCTTTTTTTTGCTTATTAAAAACTCAATGCAAAGAGGATTATTTCCTTCCCCTTACTTTCCTTTTTTTTTTTTTTTTTTTTGCTAATAGAGTGAGTGTTTAACAGGCGATGCGAGGATGAGCAGATTTTCTTAAATGCCAAATGTTGATGGATACACAGCACAGATACACCAGTATCATAGGCTGCAAATGTCACTTAGCCTCAAGAATTCCTCTGTCCAACACTGTTATAACAAGGTGCTTTTAAAATTGGAACAGGAATTACACCAGTGAGGTGTGAATCAAGGATACTTTTCTCTTTGTTTTTACCCAGTGATAGCTCATCACTTCTTACAGAAACCTGGCATGGTTTAGGCAAAGCTGGATAGTTATTCAAACCCACAGAGATCTACAGGGGTTGCTCTCAGTGCTTTTAGAAGGAGCTATTACTGGATGTCCCAAAAGTAGCCCTGAGCATAATAGCCCCGTTTGTGATGACCAAAGTAGCCAAACAATCCGGAACATATTAATTACAGACAGAAACCAGATTGTTCGTGAAGATACAGTCTAATACTCTGTCTTTTCTTGGAACAGCTGTTTCTGGGTAGGTGAGGCACACAATAGTTTGCTCTCCAAACCAATGGAAACTTGTCATTAACAGGGGCACAGTCAGCAGCAGTCACTCCTTTACACCAACATTCACCGGACAAAGTTATTAATCCCACATTAATCATTGGATAGAGTCACAATGAAGTCACATAATAGCTGAAAGATTGTAAATTTGGAGATGAGATGAGGCAATTAAAGGCTTGGAAACTAAAAAATGAGCGCTATATTCAATGAGTTCTCAGTGGCTATTGCTTCATAGCAAAAATTTTGGTTTTCCAAATCTTCAACATGAATGATTCAAAAGAGAATGAGAAACGAAGCATCATTTTCAGGCATTTGGGGTAGAGGGAGGGGAAAGATGAACAGGAAATATATCCCAGTGGTAAAAGCATGGGATGAAAAATCATCAGCCCCTCCCTGCTGTGCTGCCTTTCCTCCACCTGCAAATTGTGTGAGGAGGAAAGGAAGATCCTAAGGACACAGTTTCCCTTTCTCTTTAGTGGGTACCGAACATTCCTCTCTCTAATACTTTTCTACATCAATTCTAACCTGGAGACAGCACAGACAAATTTCCTGCTGGCTTCCCAAGGCCAGTGAATCTCCTCGCTCGTTTCCATATGGGAATATTGATGCTGGAAGACCAGCAGTGTACAGATTTGCACAGCTGCTCTCCCCACCAAACCATCTCGTGAACACTCCTGGGGAGCTCGGTGCCATGTGCCGCAGTGTGGCATTTCACAGCGAGGTGGCATGTGCCATAATGCATCACTGAGCATGCCAGAGCACACAAAACCCCCATAAAACCAGAATGTTTGTTACTGTCTTAAACACGAGGTTAAAATGGCATCGTTGTGTATAATTGCATTTACATTGCTTCAGTCCACAAAGCACAGCATTGCTCATGACGGTTTTTTGGGCCGATTCCCAAAAACCTTGCTGCAGGAGCAGGGAAGGTAGCTTCCTCTAATAAGATAATAAATATTTCTGAATGACCTAAAGTGGCACTCAAATTACAGTCAGATAACTACAGATGAAGCAAAAATCCCCACAGATTATCCTCAGATATTCTGCAGGTTCTCTTTGGGTGCTGGGCATAAACAAACCAAAACTCCACTGTGGCTATTTAATGATGAACTTAAAAGGTAGAATATTCTCTGATTATATTTTTATTAATAACTTTCCATGTTGACAACCTGCCTGTGCTTAATGCACCAAAGTTTGTTCACTGAGATTTTGTTTCTACAAAACCCTTTGCATTTTAACGTGAAATTCCTGGGCAAAACTGCACTGCCTTGTTAGAGGACTGGGAGTGGATCTCTCCTTCAATGAGGTGAGAACCAAAACTCTTTGTCCCCAGTCCCACTGCTTAACCAGGCAGCCTCTGCTCCTTACATCAACACAGAGCAGGTCTCTGTTCTGTCTCACCTCTGTCTCCTCTCACCTCCTCTTTATCTCCTGAATTTCTTTAAATCCTTATGTCCATCCACATGGCCTTTCTGATCCCCCTGGCATCTATTAGCAAACCAATCCAACCCTCCCCTCACGTTCTTTGCTTTTGCAAAGAGTTTTTTTGAAGTTTCCATACCTGACATCAAAATGAGCAAATTTCAGCAGGGGAAATGTCATCTTGGAGCATTTAATATCCTTTGAGGTTACCCAAGAGCAGCTCCCAACTTTGCCACACCCTTCTGAACCTCACCCTTGGGTGTCCCCTGTCCCCTGAGTGCTTCCTGTGTCTCACTCCCTTGCTGTGCTCAGACAAACTTCTCAACCCTTGTCAGGGTCAAATTCTGTCACCTTTGGAATTTCAATCATTATTTTCCCCAGTGCCAACTCTTTTCAAAGGAAACAAATACAATGTACAAAAGAGAGAATGAAGAAGAACACCCGGCTTTTGATTTTATTGATAGAGATTAATGTAAACAACTTCAAGACCACTGCTTGGGGAAAATGTTGTTTGTCTGCTCTTTTTTATACATATAATTTCAGACTTCATTAACATTTGGAATCTGGATCTTCCAGAGCAGAAAAATTAAAAGTATAATTCTAGGTGACCTGTAAGATCCTCCACAGATGGAGAAAAATTTGTTAACCACACAGCCTCAGACAACTGACTCAGATTTCCTAAATTAGACAAAGCCTAGTGTTAATGACAACACTTATTGCCTAATCCAAAAACCAAAGTGTGTCTTGCCCATGCTATGCAATCCATAATAAATGTTTAAACAATCTGTGTGATTTCCAAAGTCCAGGAAAACCTCTCAAACGGGTTTCATCTCTAGGCACCTCCTCAACATGGAACAAGATCTCCTGGAAATGATTAACACCAGCCCTCATTTCCCTGCTCTCCTCTTCTGGAGAGCCACGTGCTCCACTTGCTCTGGTGGCAGAGGGAAGCCAACCCGTAGGAAATGGGTCTGTTGCAGTTTACAATGCCTTTTAGCATGGCAACAGTAAAACCCAAAATAGATTTTTAAACCAGAATCACATTTACATATGTATTGATTCCTTTCCCTTTTGTAGTGGTGGTTAACGCAATCTGATGAGCCGCATGCTGAATATTTGAACACTACGAAAATCTGCTTTTGAGTATATGTGTGTGATAACTTGGACGCCACTAATGTAATTTTAAACTTTTACAGCATGCCAAAACATCTGACAAATTTGGTACCTTATTTCAAGAGGATTTGGCATTTTTCTGTGCTGGTTTCTTCAGACATACATAGCAGATTCACTTACTACTGAAGTGCAGCAACCTCCAACTCAGCACATATTAACTCTTTCACTGCACAGGACAATGCACTTTTACTTTGCACTGCAAGTGAAAAATAGTGCACCCAATTAAAATTGCATGGAAAATGAATGTAGGAAAAAATTAATTACCCAAGCTGGAATTTGTCTGGGATATAAATGCTAACACCCATACAGTTTTTTTTGTAAAAAGCATAGTCCCTATAATGGCCATATTTAATATTTTATACATGACCCTAGGTTAAATCCAAAAGATCTGCTACAGATCAATTATGAACCCCTGATTTATCCTTGAAAAGGAAGAAAACAAGTAGTTTTCTAGTAACGCTGAAGAATGTTACAAAACATCAAAGATCCTGCCCTTTTCCTGATAACACAGAAATCAGGCACTGATGGAAAAAAGCTCTCCCGATCACCGAGTAATGAAACAGTAATGAGCATGGCAGCCAGCTCCTCTGCTATCTCATTACAATGCGGGGCATTGTGGTGTGTTTGCCAGCGTTTGAGAGGAAGGGAAAAAAGGCTGACAGTGTCTCCTATGAGGAAAGGCTGAGAGAATTGGGATTCTTCATCCTGAAGAAAAGAAGGCTTTAGGGGTGACCTGGTTGTGGCCAGCCAGTGGAGGGACCTGATGGGAAAGATGGTGAGAGACTATTTACAAGAATATGGAGTGACGGGACAAGGGGGAATGTCTTCAAACTAAAAGATAGATGGGATATTTGGAATAAGTTTTTTCCCTGTGGGACAGCGAGGCCCTGGCACAGGTTGCCAAGAGAAGCTGTGGTTACCCCATCCCTGGAAGTCCAAAGCCAGGCTCTGAGAATCCTGGTCTAGTAGAAGGTGTCCCAGCCCATGGCAGGGTGTGGAACAAGATGCCCACCCAAACCATTCTGGGATTCTGGAATTCTGTGTCTATATGTCTATATCACTTTGTGTGAGGAAAATGTTAATTAATGCAAGACAATTTGATTTCTTCTTGACAATAATTTTCCTCCAAAAACTGCATTCTTGATTTATATATTCATGAATCTGGTTGGTGGCTGGGCCACAAAACAAAAGATCGACTTGCTTAATTGTTAAATTGGCAACAAATGCCCCAAGAGTAAACAGTCCAACATATATTTACTCATAAAATTCCATTACACGATCCTTTTTTCTGTTCAAGAAATGAACATGTGGAAGTTTTGTTACCTATCCCCTATTCACCTGGAACTGAACATTATTTCTCAGAGGTCCACTGAACTCAGCACAGAAGGAATCGAGGCCCTGGCAGAGGAGTTTCACATGAAAGAGTTAATGCCTTTGCAACCGCCAGACACAAACACGAACCTTTGCAAGTCCTGCTGTAATGCGGCTCCCCTGATTGCCTCAAAAAGACAAATTTCTGTTACAACACGGAAGCATTATAAACTAAATTCACCAGAGTCCCGTTGTGCCTTAGCTAGAGAATATGATTCCTGTATTAAGTGCTTTTAATTTCAGTGCTGGGGAGCTGGTTTAAAACCGTCTGCTAATTTGCGTCGCTGTAACAGTTGCGCTCTCGTCTTTGCAATCAGAGGCAGAACTTCTTTAATGTGCCTCTTCTCATTCCACTTCACTCAGAAATAAGCCCAGGCAGCTCTCCACCTGTCTTGGCAAATAAATCAGCTGTGTGAAGCCTCCGACAGGTGAATTTGTCAAGCCTTAATGTGCTCCTGGTAGGAGTGAAATCCTCCCATGACAGGTGATCATAGAATCCCAGAAGGGTTGGGTTGGAGGGAATTTTAAAGACCATCTCCTCCCAGGCCTAATGTCCCATAGGCAGGGACATTTCTCACTAGATCAGGATTCTCAGAGCCCCATCTAGCCTGGTTTTGGGCTTCCAGGGATGGGACAACCACAGCTTCTCTGAGTGACGTGTGCCAGGGTCTCACCACCCTCACAGGGAGGAATTTCTTCCTAATATCCCATCTAAACTGCTCTCTGCTGGTGTGAAGCCATTCCTCATTGTTCTGTCACTCCAGGGCCTTGTGAAGAGTCCCTCTCTAGCTCTCTTGCAGCACCTTTAAGTACTGGAAGGTGCTTCAGGATCTCCCTGGAGACTTCTCCAGACTGAACAACTGAAATGTTCATCCTAAACCTACCCTATCTCTCTTATCTCCCAGAGTCACCATCCTCCTGTTTCATTGCATCAAATTCTCAAGGTGCTGACCCTCAGGAACCCAAAACTTCAAAATTATGAACCTACAGAGGATGATCTTGCAAAATGCGTTTGATGGCACCACATACCTGAGTCCTGCAGGCTGACACAGGACTGTGCACTCAGCATCACTCTGCCACCCCACCACTGCAGAGCAGAAGGAACAAGTCCACCTTCCTCATCATCAGCTTGCAAAAATAGCCAACAGTTTTCCTAGGCCTGAAACATGACAAAATACTTGAAAAACATGGCCAAATACTGAAAAACTTCTTGTGGGAAACATCAAAGAAAAGTCAAGCAGATGTGGTCCCCTGCTCCGTGCATCCCATCCACCAAAAAAAGTCACAACACTGTTGAAGGTTACATGATGTAATCTGGAACAAGGTGGTAAATATTGAAGGCTTGGGGGAAAAAAAATCCCCAAGTTCAGTACTCAGTAGTAGATATTTCACTGGAATTTATTGCAGCAGGTGGAAGTAGGGTAGATGACAATGACCTGCAAACCATAAACTTGTGGGTATACTTTTTTTCCCTGTGAAAGTGAATTATTTTCAGGTAGTTTAACATATCTCTGATTCTAATTACTAGGCAGACCGAGATCACTCTGAACATTTGACCTAAGTAGCTTCATTTCTTTGTTTAAGAACAGATTTACTTGAGGCTGGTACAATATATGAAAGGAGCTTGGCTCCAATGCTGGGAACAAAAATGGAATAATAATTAATTATTTAATTCTTTTTTTAATTACTACTGTATCAGAATCTTAAAGTGAGGAATTTCCCTGTGTCAGGAAATGGCTTTTAAAAATGCATCTCTACAATAAAAAGTAAAAAAAGAAAATGAAGAAGAAAGAAAGAAAAAGAAATCATTCTTCTTCAAATTGAAACCAGCATAAAATATTACCCCAAAAGACCTGGGCTGATTTCTTTATAAATGAGCACAACGTTAGAACCATGGCAAAGGCAAATTGGCCTACAAGAAAACTGACAGCTTTATAGCCCCTGCCTCTGATTGAAATGTTGGGAAATCTCTTGGCAATTCTCCCAGACATCCAGGTAGAACAGTGAGTTCACTGATTATGTTAACTAAAACAATCTGCCTTTGCACAAACGCACCTCGAGCCCAGCCAAGTGTGAAGGCTTATCAACGTGCCAGACCAAGAAAAAGATCTATTTACCTGCAGAGAGCAGCTAAACGACCAGGCTCTGCAAAACAACCCAGGTACATCAGTGTGCAGGGCTTCTTTTATTGTCTTTCTTTTAATATATGGCCTAACTGAAGGCAATGAGGCCTCGGCGGGACCGCGAGGGTGTTAAACACGAGGATTCCAACCAATGTGTTTAAACGCCGGTAAGTAACCATTAATAATGAGAAACACCATCCTGAGGAACATGGTAGTAAAACACATAGGAGCAGGGAGAATGAAAATTCTGGGAGAAGAAGGCTCAGCACAGTCTTTGGTTGTTATCTTTTGAGCCGGCCATGGTGCGGAGGGAGCGCTGCCAGGACACGGGGATCCCGTGGAAATTGTTTATATTTTCCAAGGGGGGAAAAAAATGAGAGCCATAATAAACCTAAACAATAAAGATTACAAAAAGAAACAACACTGTTAAGTGGCAATCTTTTGAGGTGAATGCATAGCTGAATGTTATTTTAAACAGCACATAACCCAGGGAATTATGATGTTGTTTACACAGGCCTGTCTCTTGGAATCTGTATATGTTTAGAGTTTGGTTTGTTATATGTCTTGGTTAAGCTCTCCCAATATGACTGTCTTCTGAAAAAGAGCCCTATGCTGCGCTAAAACTTAGCTCCAGCAAGTTAAAAATACAGAGAAAGTACCTTAAGTAATGTCCCTTTCCCCAGAGATGCCCTTGGTAGCAGTCAGTAATGCAATCAGATATCCAGGGTTATTTCGATTGCCTGCCAAAACATCACTCATGTCTATTAAAGCATCCTGAAAAACACCATTACATCAATTCCAGCAACGGCACAATTATTCTTCTTTCTGGAATGTCTTCTGATGTGAGTCACCCTGCCGGCGTGGGATTTCTCTGGAAAGAGGCTGCAGGAATGTCCCAGAGGCTGCGGCCTAGGGTGGGGGCCGGCAGTGAGATGCTCTCATCCCAAAATTTGGTGGATGCCCAGGCTGGTGGCTGGATGCACCACACAGTGACACCCCACCAATGACTTAGACACAACCCCTTTTCCCAAAGATGTGGAGTCCCAACAGGTTTCGTCTGCGCTGGTACGCTGAATTTAGAAAAAGCACTTTTTTTGCAACTGCAAACCAAAGTGAAGCACTGACAAGGATATTTTTGCTGAATAATTTGAGCTTCTCCTTAAAAATGCAGGCAGGGAGTTTCTAGGAAGCACAAGGCATGGTTTACAGTAGTTTATGTATTAATGAGCATTTCTCTGCTCATTCCAGCTGCAGTTATCCTAGGACTTCCACATGGGCCATGCAAACCACACCTCCTCAGTCCAGTGTAACGTGACTGCCACTGGGACTGTGGCTACAGAGTCCTTAGGAGCAGGAGGATTATTATGGTTCCATGTTTCAAGAATTAACAAAAGTCTATAGAAAATCCATGTGAGAAGTTCTGGGTTTGATTACATTAGTGTAAATCTCAATTTCTTTGAGGCCAATGGATCATCTAACTCAACTCAGAGAAGAGTTTGTCCCTCTGCTTTCCACTTTGATCTTCCTAAATGAAAAGGTTTGACCTGGTGAGATTCTGCTTCATTGCAGGGAGAGTACTGGTAGAATAATGCAGCATTAATTTTGCAATTTGGAAGAATAAAAAGCATTTGATATTATCACTAAAGAGTAACTAGACCAAAGGTCATCCCTGAAAGAACCACTTACAGACATTTTTTACCAGGAATGCAGAAATGGACAAGTGCCATTGCTAAAAAAAAAAGCAAGTAATTTTTTCTTTTATTGCTTTGTATGAACATCCAAACTGCTCCTATGCAGCTCATGAAGCTGTGGCAATGCTAACAGATTTGTGATAAAGACCTGGCCTTATTGAAATCAGTCAAAAATCCAGAAAATTCAAAATATGTGTCTGTTAAGCTACATTGCTAAATATCAGAGAGTCCACACCAACAAAAAATAGAGCATGTAATCAGTTATCAGATAAATCCTAGAGTCACAATCCAAATAAGAGCATGGGAAACACTCTTTAAAAAGACCTTTTTAACATGCAGGGGGAAAAAATGATAATTGAAACACTGAATAGTCATTCACATTGCTCTTCTGGGCATGAGGACAAATGTGACATTCCTCTTCATCTGCTGGGGGGTGCCTGCTGGTAATTAGAAAAATAAAACCTCTAAAATTTCTCTGCTTCCTTTGGACAGTGCTTTCAGACACTGGATGGGTTTATTGGGTGTGTCTTGTGCAGGGCCAGAGCAAAACCTCATCCCACCAAACTTCAGTCATCATCATCTCCCTGCAAGAACAGGCCATCAGCAGGTCCAGGCTTAGACTATTTGTTACAGAAAAGAAAGTCGTAAGAGAAGTGAATGCAATAGATCCATTTTATCAATGAAAAAAATGGAGGCAGAGAAGCATGAAAAATTCTCATACTTTTCAGCAAGATATTTTCCTGCATTTGGCATTTATCACAGTTTAATCTATTTTATGTTTTCTTGATTGTTTATTATAAAATGGGATAGATAGTTTAAACAAAGCTAGGGCAGGACATGAGTCAATATCCAGTAGCAACAAATATTTAGAGGCAACAGATTTGTAATAATTAGACAGAGACAAGAGATGATGAATTGGTAAATCTGAAAGTCTTTACAAACTCTGAAAATCTCAGATGATCGTTTAATCCATCAACTATCTTCTTAAGAAATACAATCACAGACACTCCTGCCAAAAAAAATCCTTACTGTAATCCTACCTTTATCTCATCCACAAATATAGATTTTCTATATAAAGACACGATCCCTCTTAAAAGGTTAGTGTTTGTAGTTGTCCACCAAACACCCCAATATGCCCACAGATCCGTGCAAGGCCTCAGCTGTGTCTCTTTTATAACCCACAGCCACTTCTAGGGCAAACAGGGGGGAATCTCCCATTTCTACATAGCACACATGTTTCTCCACGTACCAACTTCCACTTCTGTTTCTCGCAGGTTACACATGGCTTAGATCCCCTTTTAGCCCAACGTGTGCTGAACTTACTCAAGATGAAGTGAGCAGGCATTTCCTCATAGCACTACTTCACACATGGGACAGCTTAATGGCTTCACAATTAATATATGCATAAGTACAACCTGCATTAGTGCTGGTAAAAGGCAAGTTGGCTCCTTGATTACACGTCAATAAATAATACCAAGGTTCTCGTGTTCGGTGCAAGCTCGTGATGTACCTGTTCAAAGGTGGAATATTGTGTGAGTCTGCACACATTCCCATCCCCACACGTGGTTAAGCTTGCTCTGACAAGATTCTCTTTCTTTTTTTTTTTTTTTTTTTTTTTTTTTTTAAGCCTATGGAAACCACCTGGTCTCATATTTCCTGGTGACAAGCAGCAATTTTTAAATGATGCTGCACCAAATCACGCTAACAATAAGAGAAAGCCTGGCCCAGGAGCTATTTACTTCTGAAAATAAAAACAACAACAAGAAAAGAGGATATTTTATCTGAACACATTACAAAGCACTGCTGCACAATGGCAATGGGGCCCCAGAAAGGGAAAAGCTGAGGAACCATTGCTTTATAGAAATCAAGGAAAAATATCCTTTCTTACATTACAGGAATGAAAATAGGTTTAAAAATCCTGAGGAGGGTTGGGGAGCTGAAGTTGGTTTCTTTAAGCAGAGCCTTCATAAAAATTCTAACTCTGCAGTTAAATGGAAATGCCTAAGCCTATAAAACTAGAAGGAGATGAGGAAAGGGGGGAACCCACGAACATGAAACTAGCAGATACAGAACCATTTTATACAGTTCAGTAGGCAGGCTAACATGAACTTAATAGTGACAATTGTTTTAAATTGATTCAAATAACAAATACACATTTCAGAGATTATGAAGTTTTGCACTGCATTTTTCTTTTTATCTTTCAAAGAAAACAATGCTAATAGTTTCCTTTTTCCTACGCTCAATGACTATTTACTACTTTCTTGATGTGGACTTTCAAAATACAAAGAAGGTTTGGCAAGTTTTCAAAGTCTTTCTTCAAAGTCAGCTCTTAAGTACTTTTTATAAAAACATGAAGAATACTTCTTACTACGGAGAATTGATAATGTACTGCTTTCGTTATTTGTATATGAAATACTGTCAGATAAATGCACATGGATTCATTTGTCTGGACCTTCTCTGTTAACCTTCTGTATGAAATTGATTTCGATTGATCACAAGAGTCAGGAACGTAACAATTGCTTTCAACCAAAAGCTGCTTCAGACATTATAAACCCAAGTTTCAAAGAAAAAAGTTTAGAGTCAAACTTGGCAGTTCTTCCAAACAGAGTGGTCAGAAGAAGAAAAATAAAAACAAACATCTCTTTCCAAGATTTTTTTTTTCTTCAACTGCCATACAAAATAATGGTACAAGTATGTCACAACCCTTTCCGAAAGTTATTCATGAAGACATAAGCAAAGTGTCCTAAATACTTTGTTGCCAGAGAGTTAACATTTGTAGAGCATTTTGAGAATTTAAGGAACTTTAGAAAGTTGTCATCTCTTTGCTGCTGCACAGAGCTAAACCTAAAAACAGACACAAATCAAAGCAGGCCTCTCAAAGTGACAAACCCGAACAGTCAGACCATTTGTAGCCAAGCACATCAATCTGCTCGCTAGAGGTGAACTGAACCGGGGGCCAAATCCAGAGGTGATTTGTAAGGTGGTGCAAATTAAATTGTGTAAGTGGGAGTAAGTAGGTGTGAGTGAGTGTGAGAGCCGGGGCTGGTGATGCTCACACACCTGGGAGCCTGGGAAAGGTTCCAGGAGGCAGAGAAGCAATCCTTCAGGCTAGAGTGGCAGCACCAACCTTTTGCACTCCTTGTCACCATCCTGCAGAAGAGGCTGCAGGGATCACACCCCAGCCCTGCTGAGAAATACCTGGGTTAGCCCAGAGGTGCCCTGTCAGCAGGGCTGGAGCTCAGGTTGGGCTGGAAGTGGACAATGAGCATCCCCACACCGCTTCCACCAAGCCCTGTAGGCAGTGATGATGAGCAGGACCATTTTCAGCTGTCTCTGTGGCTTTCCAGAGGAGTGTGTCTCTGCTTTTACCCCAGTTGTGGGTCTTTCTCTGATAGTCTCCAGAAATTACACTCTGGCCTTCATTTCCCTCCCTGTCCCTAATGCCCCTGTTCCTCCAATTTCCTGTCTCCGGCACTGACACCTCTTTGTTCATCTCCCATCTTTTCTCTGTCTTGTCTATTTAGACCATAAATTGTTTGATAAAGGGACAATGACTTAATAGGTGTTTGCACTACATCTGGCACCATTTGGTCTTAATCTCAGCTGGGACATGAAGTCTCTACTATTAAGTGAATAATTAATAATGATTAGGTCTTAAAGCAGCAATGTGAAATTCCACTGACCTTACCCACTGTATCCTATCCCTCTTCTATTTCTTCTAATGCCTGTTGGCTTCTGCAGGGATTGTTCCCAAGCCATGGCAGCCAAGGGACAGCAGGCATTGCTGCTCAGTAGCCCACTGGATACTTTGGAAAAAAGAAAATTAAACTGGAAATTATGTTAAATGCGAGTGCAAGGTCTCACAAAAACTTATAATGTATTCTTATGACAGGGCTGTGCTATGCATAATATAAACAGCTGTATGTAAGGGAGATCACTGCTCTGTTTCAGGAAGTAATAGCTAAAGAAGCATTTATTTCTGACAATTAATGGACATAAAAGCCTATGTGCTATCTAAAGAGGGAAAGATTAAAGGAGGGAAGTAGCTTATACTATTGGGTCGGCCGCACCAAAACAAATAACCTCACAACTTCATTTTGTACAGAGCCTTCCATAAAGCCTGGATAATAAAATGCTTTGCAGCGAGCAGAGAGGGAGGGAGGAAGCAGAGAGCAGAACAGATATGTTTTGAGCCGAGATTGGATCCGAAGCAGCGAAGCTGTGCCAAGCAGCAGGAGCTGCAGAGGAGAAGCTCTCACCCCAGCGGTGGCAGGAGCCCGGGACAAGCCAGGCAGAGGGCTGGGCTCAGCCTCAGCAGTGACAAAAAAGAAAAAAAAAAAATGAAGAAAAATTTTTTTAAAAAGAGGAGAGGGGGAATAAAACGACGAGGAGCCAAATTCTTCTCCTGATTCCACCAACGCAACCCCACTGACATCAATGGGTGTAACTGAGAACAGAGCCAGCCCAAGGCAGCCCGGCAGACACGCAGGGAGAGCTTGAAAACAAACAGGATGCTCCTGATGGGTGAAGGAAGATGGATGGGGAGCTGGCAGGGGAGCTGCTCCATGGGACACCCCATCCCAGACCCACAGGGCAGCAGCTCGGTTCCCATATGGGAAGGATTTGCTGGGAGGCCCCGGGATGTCCCCAGGGCCGCGGCTCATGGCTTGGGGCAGGGGCTGAGCAGGTTAAAGCTCCTGCTCCCCACAGACTGTGTCAGAGGTGGGTAGGTGCTGCACAGAGAGCTGTTCCCTGATTTTGCAGGAAAAGCCACATTTCTGATCAGCCCTCTTCATAGTGCAGGGGGAAAAAAAATCTTGGGGAGCCAGAGATGTTTCTCTGCCACATGACAGGACCCCCGTGATTATTTCTGGATCCTGTTGTAGCACGTAAAAAGACCAGATTCAATAAAGGAACTGATTTCCAGCTTCCCCAGCACAGGGATCATGCAAGACCTAAAATAAAACCCGATTTCCACAGGCTTGTGCAGTCTTGTGCTGAGCTGGGTAACATGCAAAGCAGACAGGTTTTTATAGAATCTCACCCTAGATTACTTTCAAAAGTCTTTTTTTCACAACATATTTGTTTGGAAGATTTTGCTGTTTCTTCCTCTTTTTCTATTTTCAGACAGCTTTGTTTAGTGGGAAATAGAAACAAAAATGCAGCTCTTTTTACAGTTACTCAATATTTCAAAATTGATCCAGTAAAATAAAAAATTGTTTTCAGAGCTCGTGGGACACACACACACACACACACACACACACACACACACACACACACACTCCTTAGCTCTCTAATCCTTCCAAGGAAAAAACTGTCCAAATAGTCATTTTGAAAAGTTGCTGGGAGTACACAGACAGCTGTTCCTCATACATACTGCAAATGTTTCTTTTAAATTCCTACGGACGCAAGAGTTTGATACCAAGCCAGTACCTCTAGAAATGGAGAAAACTAAACACACCCCATACTGATGCTTTTACTGTCCCAACAAACTTTCTCCCACAACTAAAATGTTAAAACTTTTACCCCACATCCCACATTGGGAGATTAGTCCAATAACTAATGTTCTGTCCAAGTAAAATACATTTTGTCATTGCTTGAAAATGTTACCTTTCACAGAAGTATAGTATTTCTGACCAGCAGGGAACATATGTCAACATTATCTATTATTACACAATGTCAGGACCAGAAAGGGAAGGTGGGTGGTGGATGTTAATAACAACTTAAGCGATTTTCTAAAAGAGGCATTTGAGAAGTACAAAGCCAGAAGTTTTGAATGTTTTGTCTGATTGTAGCTGTGTCAGCAACCTGCCCCCACCACTAGCACAAACCTAATTCTGCCTGTGACCCAGTGCCTAGTTCTCTTTTCAATTTGAGCCAACACATTGCTAAACTGGAAAGTTTGAAAAATACCTTCGAAAACTTCTCCACCAAAAGGAAAGAGGAAAAAAAAAAAAAAAAAAGAAAGAAACTTCTGATCAGTCCTGGTGGAAGTGTTAAGGCTGCGATTTTAAGCCCAAGATTTTTCACTTTGATTTTCTTTAACACTGTGTTAAACTGCTTTTCATGCGCCGCTACCCATGACTATATTTGCTTACAGAGTGTCTTCATATTAAACTTTTTTTTCTTGGTGGATAGGCACAGTCCCATGAGGCAGACTAACACAGAAAGCATCTCCTCATTCTAACCAAGGAATTGGAAAACTGGAAAATCTCACATCCTGCCATAGATCCCTCATGTGCCCCCAGCCATGTCACCTTGCCCCCCTTGTGCCTCAATGTCCAGGGAGCAGCCTGTCCAAGGTGGTGGGGATCCCTGAGGCCAGGACACAGCTACAGCATAAAACCCTTCCAAATACCTGAGATAAACACCAGCTGCAATGAGTACTTACCCCACGTGTGTGAGAAATTTCCTTTCACAGCCAAACATGAACTGCTGGTTTGGGTCCTGAGAGATACTCAGGGCAACATCAGGATGTTGACTGATCATAGAATTACAAAATCTCAGCGTGGTTTGGATTGGAAGAGACCTTAAAGCCCATATAATTCCTACCATTGGGCAAGGACATCTTCAACCAGACCAGGTTGCTTCAAGCCCTGTCCAACCTGGCCTGGGACCCTTTGGATGCTCCACAGAACAGCTTTAACATCCTTGGCACCACCCAGGGTTCAAAGCTGTTTGAGTAGTTTTAAAATGACCAGACAACCATTTTTGGCATGGACTTGCTTATAAAACCCTCACTGTAGGAAAGTTTGGGGAACTCTGATTTCCCACCAGAATGTCTGCAAACAGAAATGGAATAGGGAAATGCTGGCACTGAATAAATGATGCTGATATTCAGCTGCATTTCCAGTATTAATTCTGTTACTGGAAATGTTGAAATTAATGTCTTCAGCATCTCTGTCCCATTATCTAGTGCTAAATCAGAGAAAAAAGGTGGAGGAGGGAGATCTGTAGTGCTTACCTGTGTGGAAGCCCATCCAGGTCTGTTCCCTTGCCACCAACAGCACCGCGGGGTGGTGAACACAAGAGACCCCATGTGCTGAAAAGGGAGAGGAAAATCACTTTTTCCTGAAAACAATTGCCATGTGTGAGGCGCAGGTATTTCTTTAGCACTACCTTTTCATGAAGAAGAATGTGTTGGTCCCAATCTCACCACCCCATGAAGATCAGCCAGCCCCTCAGCATCATTCTGGTATTTGGGTAGACTTGTCATTAAACCCTATGGCCATGTCAAAAAATGGGCCTCACATTCAATTTTCCAAGGTGGATTTGGGTGCTCAGAAAGGAAAATTACTTTTCCCACTACAAACACAGTAAGGTCAAAGCTGCTGGGCCCATATTTCCTCACCTTTTTGTTTTGTTTGTTTCGCTTTGTTTTCATATCTGTTTCAAAAATCTATGTCATTTCTTTGCAGTGTGTTCTTTCCCCAAAAGCAAATCCTTCAGGGTATTTATTCCCCTCAAAATACAAATTATTCTGTTCCCCAGTAATTATCTGTTTTGCATACAGTTACACAGCTGAATCAAAAGCAGCAAGATATGAATAAATATATAAATAATGGACACACTGAGGTGTAGTTTCTCATGTTTAACATAACACAGGGGAATACATTTTTATAGCAAGCCAGTAAATGTTGCAAACTGATGTTTTCAATTCCAGTGACTTAGAATTAACTTCTAACTGTGAGAGCTAAACTAGCTGCAGTCTTTTATAATCTCATGCTTTAAAGTTATAATGGTCTTTTTTCATCTGCTGTGAAAGGAGAAATTATATTTTACTAGGAGATGGTAAAGGTAAACCACGGGAAAAAAAGTACACTTCAAACTGCTTAAATATAATTATTTTTGTTCCATGTGATTTCACTCAGTGATAAAAAGGAGAGCTGGGTTAGCCTGTTGGAGTGGGAATGTGCTGGTGAGTAGAGAAAAGCACATATTGTTTAGCAATGCTTAAGGCATTTACATGAAATAAAAAAAAAAAAGGAGAAATGTAGCAAAAACTGAAGAAAAAGTGGAGGAAAATCACTTCTTTTTTCCCCCATATGCAGCAGTTCAAACACCTATCAAAAGCAAAACTTAGCCCTGTTCCTTTTTTATGAGGCTGAAAGCAGTACCTTTGGAAGAATTTTCATCCAAAAAAACCCCAAATCCTCTTTGGAAGTGCACGTTCCTCTAAGCCACGGCAAGAGGTTGTGTTTGCCTTGGGTAGAGTCAAACCAGACCAAAGCTGCCCCCAAGATATTTTTAATGAGCATTTTCTTATATCAGTGAACCTACAGCACTTTTGTGACCCCTGCCACCCCACCTGGCTGCTCTGCAGGGCTGGGGGCACCTCAGGGTCCCAAGGCCACCACCACGAGCCCTGTGGCTCCTGAGAATCAAACCCTGCTGAACCTGGGCTGCAAAATTCAAAAGCAGCCCGAGCAGGGGCTCGCTGGCCTGACTGCTTCTTTGGGAATGAGCTTGGAGCTCTGAACTCAGATCTGAACCTGGATCTTGGGTTTAGATCCAAGGGTTTGGGTTGGGCCCCATCTCTAGTAAAGAAAAGCACAAAAAGAGATGAAAAGATAATTGTAGAAACTTAAAAGCCAGCACTGCATTCTTTTAAAATTACAAATTAAGCTATAAGTGATTCCAAACTATGCTGTTTTTATTAAAAATGACTTAATAATCTAATCTTCCTTTCCTTTCTTTTCTTTTGGAATTTATCCTATATCCCAGTAATCGCACATAGAAATTACACAACACCACACTGGATACTCCTGACAATATAAACACAATTGTTTATCCAGAAGCATTATAGGTTCATGCAAAAATACAGCATTTAAAGCTTGTGGTCAGATCAAGAAACCACAAGTATAATTGTTTGTTTATCCAGCCAAGCATTACTCCACTGTGTAAGTTTATGGGGGAGCTGGGGGGGGG
>VRYO01002782.1:29712585-29752574 GCA_009812075.1 Sialia sialis | reverse complement strand
AAAAAAAAAAAATTAAAAGGTGATCCTGAGGTAGCTGAGAGCACTCACAGCATCCATGGGGGCGGCTGAGCTGGACATCCAGCCCGGACACGAGCTGGGAACCTGGGAGAGGGAGGAAACCTGTGTGCTGGCTGGGCTGGGAGGTTTCACTTTGATCCTGTGGCTTAGGAAACTCACTCCTTTTGCCTCAGCAAGCCCTTCTTTAAAAGCAGAGGTTTCCGGCTGGGATGGCCGCCCTGTAGCAGGAGGGAGGCAAAAAGCTAAGAAAAACAACAGCAAAAAAAAAAAATCCAACTGTTAATAATTTCAACCTTTTATATGATTATTTGTATTTATTAATGTATGTTAATAATTTTAAGTGTTGATACAATTTTCATGCTCATGGGTAGTTTTAGAAAGGCCTCTGAAAACAAGATAATAAATGGGCCACAGTGATGAGTCCTCCTGCAGCAGTCCTGACACAGGAAATTCTCTGTAGGGATGATTGCTTTGCATTTTTCCCTCTCTTTCCCCACCAGTGTCACGAAACAATAAACTCAAATACTTTGGTCCACCTGTCCATCTCAAGAACAAAACACCAGGACAGCACAAGATTGATCTTGTCTGCTCCTTGGACACATCCCTGTTTAATGGCTGCAAGGACGCTTGGAGGCTGCAGGGCTCACACCACACCAAGCACACAAGGAAATAGTTCCTGCAAAAGGGAAGGACTGGGAAAAGTCACTGTCTGCATCTCCTGATCCTCTGCATCTCCCCAGGCACTTGCAGTTTACTGTGGCCAGAGATGGGGCACGATGATCCCTAGGTCTGACCTGCTCTGGGCTTATCTCCAGAGCTGGCAGGAGATGCTGGGGCTGGCCAGGACACTGCTGGGTGGTTAAAAGGAGACTCCTGCACCTTAGAACATTTGCTAGCCTACCCTTTCTCCTGGCCAACCCTGCACTGAGGGCCTTCCACACCAACCTGCCCTCTCCAGCCAGATGCACCCCTTGAGCTGGGAGGAGCCTGGAAGGGTGAGTCCTACAGGGACATTTTCACATGTCCAGGCTGGGCTGGGTTGGAGCTCTCACAGCAGGCAGCAGGCACACGTCCTTATCGCCGAGCTGCACCCTGTGACACCAACCTCAACGTCTCACCACAGAAATCCAGCCTTCTATTAATAAGGATGACTGGCTTGGCCCTGAACCGAAGGTGCAGGGGGCTGATAGAGGGAACACCAGACACCCACATCCTCACAAACAGTTGGAGGGGCAGCGCACTGCGATGCAAAACCCTCTGAATCTGGAAATGAGAGCATGAAATCACCATGGCCTGAGACATCCCAGACACATGAAGCATTAGCAGTGAGAGAGCCAGTGTAAAACAAGTTCTTCATCCTGGCTCATCCACAATCTCCATGAGACTGCCCTGTGGAAAGCTGGCTGAGGTCTATGTCAGAGATGACTTACCCAAACCTCTGGGTCAGGGCGCCTCTGCTTGGGAAGCATCTGGCAGAATGTATCACCCCTGTGCTGACTCACAGATGTGTCAAGCAGAAAGTCAAGTGAGGTGGGTAGTTCTGGAGAGTTTCTCCAGGGATCAGACTGTCTGTATCATCCTAAGGAGCTGTGTGGTCTAACCAGCACCTCAGTCAGGAAACCTGGTGACAGTCTGCATGGTGTGCAGTGGGTGAGAAGGTAATGCTCATGGAATCACAGGATCCCAGAATGGGTTGGAAAGGACATCAAAGATCACCTCACGTTGCACTGGATCAGGTTGCTCCAAGCCCTATCCAAGTTAACAAGAAGAGAAAACACCAGGGTTGTAAATAAGAAATATGAGGTACAAGAGTGCTGGAGGCTCCCTACTGCTGGAACTCGCCTGTTTCCAGCAGAAAGCAGTTTTGTTTCAAGTGTGTAAGCTTTACTGGAACATTATGTTGACTGCATACCTACCAGATCAGGCAAAACTCCCACGCAGCCTGAACTCCAGAGCATCAAGGGTTTGAAAAGGCCACAGTGAGCGGGGCCCCCAGCCCACCCTCATCATTGCAGCTGGCACAGACCACAACAAAGCAGCACTGCCAGTGTGCTGTGCCAGTCTCTGCTGCTGGGAGAGGTGACACAGCTCCAGACTTTCTCCTTCCTCCCAGAAAGGTCAGCTGGAAAGCAAGGCAGAAAACCCCACTGTGACTGGAGCATGGGCAGTAGCATGAGGTCCAGAAAGTGATTAGTCAGGCACTGGAGCAGGCTGCCCAGGGAAATGATGGAATCACCATCCTCAGAAGTGTTCCAGAGGATGCAGTGCAAGGGGATATGGCTTAGTGGTGAGCACGGTGGTGCTGGGTTAACTGTGGCACTCAATGACCTTAGAGGTGTCTTCCAACCTCAATAACCCCGTGATCTTCATGCCTTGGTTTGGAAACGGCCACCTGCCTTACAGATGAGTCCTTTGTCTGCTCAGTCACTCAAATGAGTGGCACACTCCCTTTAAATTATTCACCAAAGATCCAGCAGCGTGACACAACTAAAGAAAGTGTCACATGGAGGATGTGATATGCAGTCATGAGGAGCAAGTGGCAGAGCCAGGAGAAAAAGAGAGATCCATAACTCGTACCCAGTGCTGCACCCACCTCCTCAGACCTCAGCAGAGTTCAAGCAATTAGCACGAACTCTGTGCCTAAAGGTCGGCTTTGAAAGGACACAAGAGGAGTCTCTGGCTGCTCTGGCTGGCCTGTACTAGTTTGCAGCTTGCCATCTGCAAGCCAAGGAATGCTAGAAAGCAACATCTTTCCACCACATGTCTTTCCATCCCTTTCCCTGCCTCTGGCACAGCCTGTGCAGTGTGTGACAGGAGGGGTGTGAGCTCACACAGGGCAGCAGAGCAGCCCAGCAAGGCAGGGTCCTGCTCCCACAGCCAGGTGAAGGCTCTGTGCTCTCACTGATCTTCACCAGCCACACTCAGAGTGCTGCACAGCACAGGCCTTTGGAATCTGCTCTCCGAGTGATAAATTATTGGTTTTGGAGATGAAGTGCACTAGTCAGGACTGGGAGATGAGTGGAATTATTTTCCCTTGGTATTGCTCTGTGTCATTTTGTTTGATTACAATATTTTTTTACATTTAAATGCATGTTCTCCTCCAAATCTTTGAACAACTTTGTGTTGAAACCAAAGGTCTGTATGTTATGTTTCAGCATATTGCACCATGTCCAGGATCCAGATTTGGGCATTTCCCCACCTGCCACATTGTACCACAACAAACCTAAGGTGTCATCCTGTTACAGACCCACCCACAGGCCACAAAGATGCTTGGATGTCCCCAGAGCAAAGCAAAACATACACACACATCTTCCCTAGGGGACAGTGCTCCAGCAAAGCACTCAAAGCCACAGGTGTAATTGATTTTTATCACATTTCCTTTTTAAAATCAAAAAGGCACATTTTCCAAGCTGACATTCACATGGGATATATATATAAATCCTAATTCTTAAGGAGGGTCAGAAAAACAGATTGGAGGAATCAAAAGGGGGGAATTTATGCAGAATCCAGAAACACAGAGAAGCAGCAGAGTAAAGTGTTGTGCATTCAAGTGTTTAAGTCCTGCTCAACTCCATGATGACAAACAAACAAACAAACTCCGTGTCTCTTTTTCTCAGCTCAGTGATTACAGCAAACCCACAGTGCCAGCTTCAGACTGGCAAGGCAACTAGCACTGCACACAAAAACAAATTTGACGCCTTTTTTTCCTTTTTTCTTTTATTTTAAATTTTTTAATGTTGGATGATTTAATGGTAACGATCTTCCACACTCTCACCTATTTCCTTACCATCAGTCAAGACACTGCTGTTCCTTCAGGCTTATGAAATAGCAAAAACCAAAGAATAGAGGGGAAAAATGAGGAAAGCATACTGCAGACACAGAAGAATTGAAGTATTTTCTTTTAAAGTCACTAATTCAAATGAGCATGCAAAAAGGAAACTCAGGAGACCCACGTTGCCACAGTGATCCTGCTCTGCCTCAGAGCTCCCACCCAGGAAAGGCGTCTCTGATGTTACCTAGGTGTCATCCAAAATAGTCCCAAAACAGATACTTGACATCCCTTTTTCCTTCTAACTCAGAATTTCAGCTGGAAGTGAAAAATAAATGACAGTCAAAACTTCTAATAAAAAAAAAAAAAATCATAAGAAGTTAATTATTAGGAGAAAGATGAACTCCTAGGAAGCCTTAATGCCTGGACCCTAACCTGGCTGTTCTACTATTCTGTCCTCATTGGGAAATTCAGAATACTAATTTAGAGTTCAGGCATTAGGGAAAAAAGTCTCCTGCTTTAAAAACGGAAAACTGTTATTCAGTTATTTCTTGAACAAATACACTTCAAACAATGTGAAGGAAATGGCACTTCCCACTTCTATGAGTTTACCAACAACAATCACGATGAAAAGGACAAAGACTATTTCAGGTTTGTGAGGAATGTCTGTTACAACAAACTGCCCCATACTGCAGCCAGTGTGGAACCCGTAGGGTCTGAGAAGTTTAAATTCTCAGAAATCCCCAACACACGCCACTGCTGATTGTAAATTCAATAAGAGGTTATTGTGCCCCAGAGCATCAGTCATAGGATCGTACAATGGTTTGGGTTGGAAGGGACCTTGAAACTCATCCAAATCCAATAGCATGAGCAGGGACATCTTCCACTATCCCAGGTTGATCCAAACTCCATCCAGCCTGGCCTTGGACACTTCCAGGGATCCAGGGGCAGCCACAGCTTCTCTGGACACCCTGTGCCAGAGCCTCAGCATCCTCATAGGGAAGAATTTATTCATAAAACCTAAACCTGCCCTCTGTCATTTTAAGATCATTCCCCCTTGTCCTGTCGCTGCATGCCCTTGTAAATAACTCCTCTCCAGCCTTCACGAGGGCAATTCTGCTGAGAGGAACAAGTCAGCCATTACTGCACATCAGCCTCCTGAGAGTCCTGGTCCCCACACATCTCAAATCCTGCAGCCCCACAACTCACTCCTGCTCCCACTGGACCCACAAAGGTGGGTTCTGGGCTTCTTAATGCCACCTAAAAATAAATATATGCATAAATAAATAAATAAATAAATAAAATTCCTTCAAAGAAACAGGTAGCATCTCTCTTTTGGGGTAGGTTTAAGAGAATCAGAGCCTGCACCAGAACATACAACAGGCAATGTCTGCTCTGCGCTGAACCTACGCAAATCAGGAGCAAATGTAATGATGTTAGCAGCCCATCAGCAGAGTTTGGCAGGGGTAACAACAACCATAGGGAGATAAGATAAGGCGTGGGCTTTCAAGGTTGGGAAATAAAGTATCAGGATTACCAGAGCGGTTTATAGAGACTGTTCTCCCACCATCTTCTAAGAAACAAAACTGATCCTTTGCACTTCACCCCGAGGGAGGAAAATAGTCATTAGCTTTACATGGCAAAGATACATGCAATAATTGTCTCTCTGAGATCGGGCTTACCCACCCCAGTAGCCATATGTGTGTGTGTACAGCTGTAGTTTTTTCCATTGTGGCACAACCTACCCTTCGTGTGACCCTCTCTCATTAGGTCATTTCTAAAATGAAGCTCTCTGTGAACGGGGGACCACGTTCAGCTGGTTTGCACAGCTCCTATTTTTGGCACTATAAACAGAAGAAACAACTTCGCCTGGTGCGTTCTCCTCCGAATTATTTTGTAGGTTAAACAAACCTTTAACTGTTTCAGATAAAGCCAAGCAGAAGGTGTTTTTTTCCAAACATCCCAAGCGAAGGAGTGCATTTCCTGCTTCCCTAATTCAACCTACGGCATCAGACATCTGTAACTCTGTTTACATTCCAGCCCTTCACAACTTAATACCGCTTGAAGCATCAATAATATAGGGCACATTTCTGACTGCTCTTTAGATATTTTTTTATCTCCATGGGACTTCCTGGTTTGGGATTTTGTAGTTTACAGTTTCTCACTAATAGTAACTAGCTGCAGCATTTGGCCTTAAGAGTTTACGTATTATTTAACTAGATATAAGCAGCCTATTTTAATTACAGTAAAGAGCCCTGTAGAGGCCTTGTCTGTTTTTTCCCCCTCCAACTATATCAGTTGGCTTAATAAAGATATTACCACTCCCTATAAACCAGGCTGTGATCAAGCTCCTAGATATGCTAGTCTTTATTAACATACTTTTACCATTTTAAAAAACAAGTCCTATCAGATCTTCAGGCATTCAGATGTCCATGGCTTTAATGAAGGCGGTGTGAGCTTTCTGCAGCATTTTAGTTTCTGTGTGTGCACATTCCAGCACTTCTAAGAAAATCACTCAGCCCCCCCTAACCGAGAGTCATCTGCTCCTGTCGTTGTGCTACAGCTTAGCATTGAACTGCATGGCCTGCACTCCTAGGATAAGCTCTCCTTTCCCTGGGGGATGTAGAGCAGAGGCTTCTATCTCCTCTGCATGCAGGGCCAGCAGGAGGCCTGTTCCTACAAGGAAATTTGTGGGATCATAGAATGACTTGAGTTGGAAGAGACCTTAAAGACCATTTCATCCCTAACACCTTTCCATGGGCAGGCACACCTTCCACTGGGCCTGGCTGCCCCAAACCCCATCCAACCTTGGACACTTGCAGGGATGGGCTCTTCTGGGCACCCTGTGCCAGGGCCTCACCATGCTCACAGGGGGGAATTTCTTCCCAATATCCCATCTAAACCTGCTCTCTGCTAGTTTGGAGCCATTCCCCTTGTCCTGTCCCTCCATCCCGTGTCCTAAGTCCCTCTCCAGCTCTCTTGGAGCTCCTTTTGGCACAGCAAGGGCCCCTAAGCTCTTCCCATAGCCTTCTTCAGGCTGAACAACCCCAATATTCAGACTAATCCTACTATGTCCTCCTGTATCCCTGATCTCTGTCATCATCTTCAGTCCTCATGCTGTTGCTACACATGCTCTCTGACCTTCATTCAGATAACTGTCCATGATTTCATTCCATTCCATTTGAGAGCAAAATTCATGCCCAAGGTTGGCAGTACGTGCAACTAACCCTGATTTAGACCAAGCAGCATCTTGCTGCTGTTGATATTTCATTGAATCCTGAATTTGAAGCCAAGGTGAGACCCTGAGACCTCAGTTTTCTTATTTCACAGGGCTGCTTTTTCTCTGCAAGGTGTCAAATTAGTACCTGAATGTCACCAACCAAATCAACCTTGCATATTCACAAGTCTTCTAACATTTGCAAGCAGCATTACTACAAAAGGAAAGCTCCAGACAGCTTGATTAAGCAACTTGCCCAAGGTCATACAGGAAGTTGTAGAAGAGTTGGAAACAAAAGCCAGATCTTCTTAGCTCCTGTCCAACCCTCTCTGGAATGAAAAGGCCAAACTGCTGTGTGGAAGTATTAGCAGAGATCTCATCCTATAAATTTCATAATGAATTCATGACTTAGCAAAGAAAAGGCGCAGAGCTCCCAGCACTGCTTTCCCAGGAAAAGTGTATAACCCCAAGGTGGCAGCTGGGAAGTGTTCCCCAAGCTCTGAGTGGTGCTGGCTGTGGCCACACACCCTCTGCTTACACAGAAAGCAGAAAACAGGGAACAGCAATATCCTGTGAGGCCATTTAATGCAAATGCGCTCTGCCATCCCTTTACAAGCCTCTTCCCACCTCTCCAAGAAAATGAAAAAGGTGCATCTACTGGAAAAGCTGCTGAAGTCACCCAAGAACAACCATGAAATTGTTCAGGATAGCAAAAGGAGCATCCAGAATTTAACAAAGGCAGTATTTATGTCTATAATTCTCCCTGTCTGCATGGCTCTCGGTGATAGCCACAGGAACAAACAATAGCCTTGGCCCCTTGGTTGCAAACAGTTTGCTGCAGAGGCCCAATTAAGTCGTGGAAAGTCTAAACACAGGCACAGGAATCTGCTAATGCAGGCAGGTCCTCACAATAGGGTCTCATCCTGGCTCCTGCTGAGCACCACCTTGCTGGGAGGAGAGCCTCCCATCACCAGTGAGGCTCTTCCCATGGAGAGGTCCTGCTCCACCTCAAAGCCCAACCCAAATATGCACAGTTCCATTCACTTTGGGGAGGATTCTGGCTCCAAGCAGCAACAAACTCATGCCCAGCTGCATGATGAGCTGCAGGGTGAGCACAGGCTCTCTAAAAACCCAACAAACCACACATGTGTGCACCCACAGGCAATGGGCAGTTCAAGAGTGATCTCCCTCCCCAGATCTCCACCAGGTTCAGGCCTGCTGACACAAACACTTCAAACAGCCCAGGCAGCCTCCAGAGCAATGCCAAGAGCAGATAGAGGCTTCAGCATTGTCTCGGTACACAGGATGCCTGACATCATTTAGCGGAGACAATGCTCGCCCTCTTTCTTTGGGAACCACGTAAAAAAACTTGGCCGAATATAAAACGACTTCAAAGACACATTTCTGTGCCAGCCAGGATGCATCAAAGTTGGGAAAGGAACGACCCGATTCACCTGATCCAGGGAGCTGATAGAGAAGCGCGGGGAAGCGGCTTTTATCGATGTACCTTCCCAGCACTTCCTTCCTGCCCCCGATGCTATTTAAACCTTGCCTACCTCCAGCCAGACCTGCCCATTCTCTGCTCTAAGGAGGAGAAAGGAAAAAGCAAAGGGAAGCCCTAAAAAAAGGCGTCCCTGCAAATTTTTGTGCAGTTACCGGGCAGTCATATCCTTCTGCTTTCCCCTGAAAAATCAAGTATCACCTTATCGTTTCCTCACCAAGATTAACTCCTGCTTCCTGAAGAGTATTTCGGAGGTAGAAAGCAGAGGTGGTGGAAAAAAAAAAATAAAAATAAGGAGAGGGGGGGAAGCTGAAAAGCCCAATCTGTCAAGCTGCGTTTTAGAAGAAAGGAAAACTGAAAAGTGAACGTATTTAACATGAGCTATTTCCTGCACTCAGGAGGGAAGAAAGCATGCTACTAACTGTGTGCATGAGGAGATCTGCACTAGTGTTATCTCTGACCTGCAGCTTAGCCCTTGTGTCTCAGCTGCCAAAAAGCTCCTATTCAACGTTATGCTGAGTTCATCAATGCTCCACGTGTCAGGATCCTAACAGGAAAAAGCAGGACAGACAGTCACTCTATTCAACTGCCTGGGGACCCCATGACAACTAAAATCCCCTTGCAGACTGTCCATATCAACCTACGGCAGGTCAGAGCGCGTAACCCCTCCAGAACTGCAAGCCCGGGCCCACACCCTTTCCCCTTGTCAACATTGTCACTTTAAAACAGCCCATCTAGCCTTATCACCAAACCTGGAGTAAGTATGACAATTAAGATGGATTGCAAAGCCTGCATGCGCTTTACAATTAACAATAACTTGGCAGCGTGTCCCACGCAACTGTTGGGTGGTATGGCAAGAACTTTATCCCTGCTTAGTACTGCATTAGCATATTTAGTAGGCTGCAAGACATAATTCCTCAGATATGAACATATTTTTGTCTTTTCAAAAAATCTGCAATTAAGCCGTAACGTGCAGGCAGTGTGCAGCCGGTGGTAAACTTTGGTATTAGGGGGACTGTGCTGAAACGGCCCTTTCTGACCTTATGTCAATTATCTATTTCATAAAGAATAAATTCAATTTTTTTTTTAAAGTGTCCTAGCAGGGTCTTTGCTAGGAAGCAACAATATTCCAAAAACTACAGCTGATATTCAGCCCTGCATTCCTTGTGGAGACCACAGTGCTTGAGAGGATCTGGGGGCAAGTTTTTGAAAGCAGGGGCATTTTGTTGGGGGGGGGGGGGGGGGGGGCTGTCTCAATTTTTGGTTTAGAAAAGGCAAACTCTTTCTTTCTGCTATGAATTTTTAAAATGTAGAGTTAATTAATTGTGAAAGAAATAAACCCCATTTAAGCAGCATCTTCCTCTGTGTGTTGTGTAGCTCTTTTTTTCCTACCCAGGATTCTCATGTTTATAGATAAATTAACAGTCTTCTAAAGTAATTAAATGCATTTGAGGAGCAGTTATTTAGCATGGCCTAACTTTATCGATTTCCTCCGTGCTGCTCAAGACACTCTCAACCCCGCTAAGCTTTTTAAGTCTGTTTACGGTGTACATTTATCTAGAAAGTCTGATCAGGTGCTGGGGGGGGCGCAAAGATCTTGCCTGGATAACCCGGACATTGTCCCCCTTGACATCTGTGTTGCTGGTGGACAGGATATCCTGCCAAATGCAAGAAGACAACTGCGTGACCCACCTTGGGCGAGAGGCTCCGCGGGCTGATGCGAGCACAGCGGGAGCGGGTGCTGCCTCTCCCCGCCCGGAGCCGCATCCTCGGCACACAAAGAGCAGACAGAGAGCCTCTGCAAAACGGAAAAAAAAAAAAAAATAAAAATTTAAAACAGCCAGGGGGAGGCAAAGTAAGCGAGCAAATAAATAAATAAATCGGCAGTTTAGGTGAGTAGCACGCATTCGATAAGGGGAAGCAGATGAGGGGCAACAAATGCAATTCAGCAGACAAAGTCTTTCTTCATAAACCCGGCGGAGGAACGGATTAAACCACCTGGCGGTCTTGGCAGGAAAAAAAGAAAATCTCAGGCGGTGACAAAACCAAACAGGTGGAACAGGTATAAAACTTTTGCTTCCCAGTAATACCCCTCTCTTCCCTGGAATGCCTGGACAGGTGCAGAAGTTCAAGTTACAGCGTGGAAGTGGCAAATAAATACACAGCATTAGTGTCTGACGTGCCCGGCGAGCAACCGGGGATGTTAATAACTGGCAAGGTACACTAATCTCTGATTGCAACATTTGGTTTACCTTAATCTGGAGGGACAGCTGTATTAAAGAGGGAATTATACTAATCAGTTCAAGGCCCTTGCATATAAAACTTCCCATTAGGCTTAAAGTACAACAGCTTACGCTCATTCTCTAGGAGCCTTACATCTGGTTCTGAATAAGGCTGTCTCTCATTTGCAAGGTACAAACCGAAAACAAGGGAGGGGGGAGCTGACAGTTGCTGGAGGATGGTTGATAGAAGAACAAGCTACTAATTCTTTGAAATTTTTTACAGCGCAAAACTGGCTGTAAGGCATCTTAATACTAAAAAAACAGGCATGTGTTATCAACCCTAGGCCATTTTTTCCTGTTACCGGAGGTGACCAACATAAAATAAAATTGATGATGTCAGTCAAAAACAGCTAAGCACAAAGCTTGGCTTTGTTATCTTAAGTCAGAAGGTATGATAGGCCATGCCATATGGCTGTAATCCTCCTATATCTCCCATCACCTAACAGGCAACCTTCATGTAGCATGACCTTATTTGGCTGGTCTCAGGTTAGGGCTGCCCAAAGGGGATTTTTCTGTTTCTGCTATATCCAAAGGTTTATGTTGATTTTTTTTTTCTCTTTTTTTTTTTCTCTTTTTTTTTTTTTTTGAGCCCTGCAAACTATAAATCCGACTGATTACTCTGCACTCTTTTGCTTGACTGAGCCTTTACAATCAGACATCCCCGTTAACAATAAGCTCCTAATGAATCAAACATCTATGGCATTAGTTTCACCTAGCTGCCTCTTTCCCATGCACTGCAGCTCTTTGTCAGACCTGGCTTGATGAGAAAAGCTAGTGACACTTGGTGCACCTATTGATAAACAATTCAGTAATGAGGGGCATAACAAAAATTACCTAAAACAACCTGATTAAAAATGACAGGCAAAGGGTACTACAGAGCTTTGCAGTTAAGGTAACTCCCGTATATCGAGAGGGATGGAAAAAATAATTAGGTGCAATAGAACTTGTTTTAAAATTGCACATTTCGGCACTTTTCTCTTTACACCCCCCTGCCTCTTTTTTGGGGTGGGGGACCAGGAGTCTGATGGGTGTTAAAAGGAAAATGTTCCATCATAGTTTATAAGAGATTCATCTTTTTTTCGGAAAATTTGCAACTCAATAAGCTTTTTCTCTCTCCTTTTTGAAGCAGCACATTAATGGCAGAATGCATTGCTATTTGCAATCCAACTTTCTAGCCATAGCAAATTCCTATATTATAACTCAGCATTTTACTTCCTTTGTTTAAATATTGGTTTTGTTGGTTAAGAGAACATGTGGGCTGTAAACAAAGGATAAATAAGCTGTGAAAATAAAAGCAGGCTCCAAGGAATAAATAAGAACAAAATGGAAAAGACTGCACCGGGCTCCTGCGATGAACACAGGGATCTCTTTGTGAGAGGGGGAAAAATGTGTTAAAAGGGCACATACTGCAACTCTGAGGCAAACTTTGAAATGGAAGTGTGGAAGCATAAGAGCATTTGATTCCAAATCAGCAATGTGTGGGTTTGCATTTGCGTAGCAGCATGTTGGGAGGGTTTCAATCAGTGCACAGATGCACTTGAAAATCAAATATGGACATGGGGAATGTTTTTGGATATAGCAAATGAGGACTGATGACATGTTTACACTTTGCACATGGATCCAGTACAAAACCATACCCTGCAAAGAAACAATAACCACCATTTGCTGCTTTTCAGGGCTGGAACAAAATGGTGGCAAAGGAAGGGAATGCAAGGGAGTGTCTCTTCCCACCTGGGAGAGGGCTGCACTCATTCCCTGCCTCTGGACTCACTTTGCTCATCTCTCACTTGAGAAAGGGACTTTTTAACCAATATTGAAAAAAAAAAAAAAAACACAAAGACACGTCAGCTTGAAAAACAACACTGTCAGAGGAAAAGGGAAGAAAAGGCAAGTTTCAAACATCAGTGATGCCTTTCTACGCTGTCAAAATATTTTCTTTGCAGAAGAATTAAAATTGTAGTTGGAATGTTGCTGGAATTAAATAGGGAATAATTGTAAGCAAACGCACTTTCATCATCTCCAATGGAAAATTGCCATTTTGACATTATTTTACTATCTGTCTCTATATATCCTTAAAGGAGAAATTCCTGGCTTATAAATAACATAGCCCGAGTTAGGCTGAGTTGTTAATGAAAGTTTATCAAGATAGCAAAACTTTTTTAGAAAGGAAATAGTAGTTTCAGGCAATTGCATCTGACCAGACTATAATGTATCCCTCTGGAAGGCAGCTCCAGCTCACAGTATGAAGTAATCGTTTGTGAATGTTTTCCAAACAGTGATGCATATTTTACATTTTAGAGGAAGAGACAAAAGTTAGCTATCTATGACAACAGGGAAAAACATCTGTTCTACACTTTCTCCCAATCAGACATTAAAGAAATGCACATGAACTAATACCCTGAGTTTTAAACTTTTTATGAAGAGTTCATTTCAAACTTTTAAGAGGGTATCATTGCAGTTCAAATAGTCCTTCAGACATTTGACTTCTGCTACTGATTATTAATAATAATCATCCCATTTTCCCTTACACTTTTCAGCATGAATTCAGAATGTCAAAGCTAATTTTCTCATCAGCCTCGGGCTTTTTTAAAACAACACAAACTTGAGATTTCTGTTCTCTTCTCACACACTAGGGGTTTGCCACAGCATGAGGTTAGAGCATCTGACTTTCACAACTGTGCATGGGATCTGAATTTGTTCAACTCAGACCCAACAGTTGGATTTTTACAGAAGCACCTGAATCTGAGCTCTCTTGGCCCTTTTTCTGGCACTTGTCCAGCCTGAAGCCCATGGTTTTGTCTTGGTGGCTTTAGAAACTCACTGTTAGTTTGAATAGAATGGACTTATCTGTGGAGTCAAGCTACAGCTTTCATGAGACATTTTTACCAGTAAAACATTATGTAGTAAGATAAGATGCTCAAAACATTGAACTTTAACACCTTCCTCTATGCATGTTGCTAGAGAGAGATATTCCCAATTACACTTTGCACCACGCTGTCCTATCTGATGGCCAAATGAAGCCAAGGAGCTCCAGTATGAAACCATTCCCCCTCATCCTGTCACTCCATGGCCTCATCCAAAGTCCCTCTCCAGCTCTCCTGTAGCCCTTTAGGTGCTGGAAAGTACCTGTGAGCAATCAGTGATCACAGATATATCTATCACATTTCTTCAGCCCTGTCCTTCAAACTTCAATTTTCTGGGCATATTGTCCTTTCCCCTCAAGGACTGAGAAAAAAGCAAAGCAAACTCCAGCAGGTGAACTTGCTCACATTACAAGCTCAGTGAGAGGTGCACCTAACGATGGCTTCCTCCAGATTTATTTTCAACCCCCCTGCCATGTAATTTTTTCCACTGTTTGTACATCCAACAGCAAAAGGAGGAGCGTGCTAAATATCCAGGAATAAAAGTTATAAGAGATTATTCTTAAATACCACCAGCCTTATGAAACTATGCAAACCATATTTACAAAAGTAAATTTTTGAGTTGTTTCCGTGATTCTCCTTTCTAGTACAGAGCAAGGCATTTCCATTTGTGTCTCAGATAAAAATGCAAAGTGTCATTTCCCACTGATAGCCAGCAAGAAATACGTTTGTGCTTTGGAAGCCTTTTCATATACCATCTTTTTTCTTGGGAAAGACAGTCCAGTTGGTGTAAGTTTATCATGATTTCCAGCAGCTAGAAGTCAGTGTAGTGCCACAGATGTCACCTGAGGGGAAGGTAACACGTGTTAACCCCTCAGTCATACACAGAGCCAGAGCTGACACCACGGAGCGAGGGCTGGATACCAACACTGCCTCCATCATCACAGGACAAAATAACACTGGGAATAATTCTATCACCTTCCCTCATGCAGCTTTTGAACATGAGGCTGATATTAGAGCCAACTTAGTCAACTCACTCTGAGGGCACTCTTATATAAGAAAGCAAAAACTCATCGAATTCATAATTCAGCTTCAGCTGGTTCTGATGTTCAGTGGGCAGACATGAGCTCAGCTGTTTGCCTCAACAGAACAAACTTCATTGACAGTAAATTTGGCCTTTACTTCACATTTTGGGAGAGAATCTTGAAAAACAACTTGCACCAGGATGACCTTTTTTATTTTTTTCCCCGTTTCTGAAAATTTAGTTGGAATAGACTCTTACGTGACTATGTAGTAAGGCCAAGGTTGAAATTAAAAACAAAGGAAAGGAGACAAGATATCCAAAAATTCAATTCTCAGGTTTAGTTTTAAAATTATTTGTTGTAGAGTGAAGCCTGAAACACACCACCAATATTAGGACTAAATTTTTCAAGGCTATAAGTGAGCCAGGATGTGCACCAGCTAAATACTGAAATTCACGTAGGATGAGACACCCAGAGCAGTGAAGTTGGTGCCCTAGAGCCCTCTTACTATCAGAAGTACATTCAAAGGGCATTCTTATTTTCTCTAATATTTATCAGGCAAAAATAAAACTTGTGGATCTTCAGCTGCCCCATAGTTAATGGCAAAGTTATATTTATTTTTCAGCACTTGAAGATCTCGCCTGATTAAATAAAACAGCCAATTAGGAAAGACTACAAATTTATGTAAGCCATACAGTCAGTATGTTCTCCCTATCACCACAGAGACCAGATTTTTCCCATCACTGGTCTTTAGTTCAACACTTGCTCAAAATTCCAAATCTGAGAAGTGCCACAATTTTGAAAGACTTTCCTGGAAGCCAGGCATTGAGAATTTAGGTGTCTTTCCTCAGGGCAACATCTTATTTAGATCAGGAGATCATTTTCCTTCCCTGCTCTTGAAAAACATTTTGCTATTCACTCAGTGTGTCCTATTAGCAGAAAATAGAGAAAGTTCTGATGCATCATAGCACGCATCTGAAATTCTAATTAACAAGAAGTCATCTGTAGTTGTCCAACATCATATTATTAATTCACAAAGCAATAAAGGGATATATTTCAGACTGAATGAGAAAATAGGTACTGAATGGGGTCAGAGTATTTCCCTACACATAATTTGTCATGATCTTTAACTGTTTCAAACCTGCAGAAGTCAAGTTGCACAATGCCTTACCGTGGATAGAATTTCTCACCTATATAAAGCAGTTACACCACTATGATTTACTCTTGTGAACTTAAAATTTGAATTAGTTCTAAATCTGAATAACCCAGGGTTGCACAAGGAATATGTAGACTTTTGCCCTTTATGTATTTTTTAGCAAGAAAGGCTCTTCTAGGGCCACTACAATATATAATATATATAATATAGAATATGTTTTTGGCATTATGATCAATACATAAATTAATTTGTTTACAAATTATATTCAAGAACAGGAATGGTAGTTTTGACAAATAAAAAGTACATCTCAGTCAAATTCTAACTTTACATTCCAAAAGTCTTAGGAAGACTTTTTTGTATGCTACACCCTGAAAATGCAGGTTTTTCAAAATTCATGGTCAATGAGTAAAACTTTCTTCTTTCTGCTTGTTTCAAGAAATTCGCTTCATGGGGAAGCCCAGAATAATTCATGCATTCATCCATTGCTTTTCCAGCAAGAGGTTTCTCAGTTACTAGAGTTTTATACAATTAGTGCTCTGAGAATGCTTTAAATGCAAACCTGTAAAAGGAAAGTAAGAACAAATCAAAGTTAATCTTGACTGGCTGGACAAAAATGTTTAAATCAATATGGTGATGGCTCATCCACTCATCATTTAGCCATTACCTGGGAGACGAAGACCTCCTGCTACAGCAGATATTTTATTTATTTTTAATACAGATTTACCACTGCCTCAGTTCTGCAGACACATACAAAGCCAAAGCCATTCCAGACTTGCCCTGTCACACTGTTTACTCCTCATATTTTATTTATCCCTGTTTGCTCTTTACATTGGCTACAGAGATAAATACATACAAATATTGTGATGTTCAGAAAGTTTAGTGCAACGAGAGAGGGCAAAAGCCACCATCTCCCATTTATAGCATCCTGGAGAGAGTGACAGCACCATAATTCTTCCTAAAGAGGAAAACCCTTTTAATATACCATTTTCTTGAATTTAAACCTTACCTTGAAGGGTAACTCTGCAAAGTTTATAAATATTTTGAAGTGTTTCTTCACCCCATGCAAAAGTCAGGTTAAAACATGTTTCCAGTACAATTTTAGAGGTAGAAACATCATTGTCAGGTGTTCAACATGCAAAAAGCTTTAGGACAACTTAAGGACATAAGGGTTATGACTAAGGAAAGGACAGTTTGGGTACACAGGGCCTGATCCTACTAGCATGATCAGAAATGCTAAATCTGTTCAAATCAGTGTTGTTTGACCAGGGATCAGAATCAGGGCTGTGATCTACATGTGTGATTTTTACTGGAAGCCACAAAATTCCCCAGAAAATTAACCCTGGGGGGGTTTAGGCCATGCACATCTGAGCAGCAAAGGCTACTTGGTAATTGTGACAAAGCAAAGTGTTTCATTCTGGTTCCTGAACTGGAACAGATGACTATTTCTTCTTTTAAGGAGATGAGAGTAAAAAGGGAGCCAATCCAATCTCTGGAAGAAAAGCCTACGATGCAGCCTCAAAATAAATACACTTATTTGCATATACAAACACTATATGTACCCACTAATATCCCTTCCTAAACCGCGAGGAATATCACATATGCTACAGCTCACACCAACCAGAATAATGAGGGAGGTGTTGGGTTTTGATATTTTTATAAGTTCATATAACTCTACAGTCGAAGCAGCTCCAGGTTCATCAGAGCCATCACGTAAGAAAAAGGGACTTATCACAAACCAGTTTGTTTAATCATCAGTTGCCTTAACTTCAGTCCTCTCCCCGACCTGTGCGTCTCCAGTCTGTGCTCCAGTCTGTATTGCAGCCTAATCACACAGAAAGGCAAACTCTGAACAGCCACTGTCACCTCCCTCTCTCTTTTCCTTTCCCAGCAGGTTAAACATGGAAAATGCTAAAAATCTCCTGGGAGTGAGTCTAAAAATGAAGTGTAAATAGGTACGGGGAAAAAAAAAAAAAATCTATGAGAAAAAGTGTTATGGAAGGTGCCTGAATGGCAAAGTGCAGAGGGTGACAAGAAGAAAATTGTGATGGCACACAAAAGGCGAGGGAACAAGAAAGATGCGATACAATGGATAGCTGGTGAGAGCCTATCCACTGCCTGGTCGCTCCTGTTCCTCCCCCTCAATACCTTCTTTTTTTTTTTTGTTATGATAAAGGACATTCATGATCAGTAACAATGTTATAATGATAGTAAATGTGGGATTTAAGGTATATAAAACCTTCAGCCAACATTAGAAAGCCACCAAGGGGGAGTTACCTTGCACGAGGTTCTATTTAGTGATGGCTCCACTCTTTCACTCCCTGACTGCAAATCAGCATTTTTAGTGGACAATAGGCTCAGCAGTGGCCTTATGATTGCCTCTTTTCAAATGGAAATGGCTATCCTAACTCCTCTGCCAGGTTTTTCTTACTATAGCACAAATTGCAGTTTACAAGGCTCTAAGGGGAAAAAAAAAATCTTAGCTGAATATCTTTTTTTTATTCGACAAACTGACATGTAAATTACCCTTTAAGTGCTCCACTCTAGGGCTCTGATCATCTCCTAATTGTCACAGTCAATTGTAGCCAACAGTCTCTTCAATCCCAAGCGCTTTGACAACAAGCATAAGGATCAAAGCAGAATCAGCTCCCTTCAATATCCTTCTGTTTAGGATGCTACAAAAAGCCTGAAAAAGAAAGGTGTAAGGGCATTAGTGGAGAAGGAACTGAGAGGAGAAAGTACTACACCAGTCATTTTCTTCTTCACTAATATTATATATCCTTATATACTCTGTTATCCCACGTTCAGCGTGAATACATAAACATTCCAGATAATAAATATGGTTTAAAACCACTTGCATATATTGCTACTTTAAAATAAATGCATAATGCATTTCTGCTGCTTCCTGCATGCCTCCCTCCAACTTTCCCTTCGACTCTGGGAATGAATGCAATACCAATTATTTTTTTAAGCTATTTTTTTTTTCCTACAATGTTTTCCAGGATGAGCTGGGCTGCAAACCATCCTACCAGGACGGAAACCCATCCCAAGTTGCATGCATGGGGCCAGTATGACTGAGACATGAAGCAGGTTGTTTGTGCAGCCCTGCCTTTGCTTTCTGAAGTGCCTAAACCCACAGTCAGGCATAGGCTGGAGGAAAACCCTCTCATTCAGCTGGAGTCCAACTCTGAGAACAGCCAGTTTCAGTCACATCCAAAACAACTGGGAAGAAATACAAGAATAAATTCAGCAGTTCTCAAAGCCTGCCCAGGGGGAAGAAATTATTTCCTGTAATTCTGAAGGAAGATTCACCTTTTATTGTGTTCCAGAGCACTTTAAATCAGCGCCACCCTGCATGGCTGAAATTTTTGTACTGTGTGTTTGACGATACGAGCTCGCTCTGCAATACGCTTTCATATCCCCAGTGCCTCGCAGACGCCTTGTTGGAGTCGTGTTTCCAGGGAATGGGAGTAAGGCATAGCTATTCTGAGTCACATTTTTGCTTCAAAACTTGTGCATCTCCAAAAACGTAGCGACAACTCCCACGGGGCCTCTGGAGCAGCTTCTGCCACGCGGGGAGGGGAATCGGCGGCTGCTGCAGGAGATGTGCTGCTGGAGTGGGAGAAATCCTGCGCAAGGCACAGTGGGGATGTGTCCTTCCATCTCCAAATGGATAATCAGCCTCTGCAACCAGAGCCTTTGGGCCTCTCCAATGGTCTTGCTACCATAAAGAGAGCAAGGAATAGACTTCACCCATTTTCATGGAGCTCTGGCCCTCCTGCTCCTGAAAAAGACACAGGACAAATCCTGTAAATACAGGATAAATCTCTCAATGAAATCAAAATGGGAATTCGGAGGTCAAAAGCTATTTGCTCCTTTGTAAGGAATTAACTCACTCCTTACAGCTGTCCTTAAGGAACTCAGCATTTCTTGAAGATGACACATTTTTATCCTTTGTCTCACATGACACTGAAGGAATGGTTGGACGAGGCAGCTGGATGAGCATCACAACCTGCTACCCCCATGGTGCTTTCCACACCCAAATTCTGTGTAGAAGATGAGCTGAGTCAGATTTACAAACCAGCAGAAAACCAGCCACTTGTTTAACAGCACACCAAGACTTTAAGGTAGATCTTCCTGAGCCAAAACCTACAGCACGCTCCCTAAAGACCTAAAGGTTTAAAATGCAAATAATAACCTTATTTTTACATATAGAACATGTTGAGTTTGTAGGGAAGATACAGCACAGATACAACAAGGCTTCCTACAGAGCTCCCTCTTCATCCAAATGTTGAAAATACAAAGGTACAAAGACTGGTGAGAGAGTGTTTTCGATAATGAATAGGAACAAGAAGTCAAAATTTCTCATGGGAAAGATATTCCGAAAAATTATGAGTGGGAAACATCAAAAGCACTCATTTGAGTGATGTCAAAATAATATAGAAGGTTAATCTAATATATAATTTAAAATAAATACAAACCCAAAATTACAAAATTCAATTGAAACATTTGTCTTGTCAAGCTGCTTTGTCTCCATAATAACAAAGGCAAATATTTTAACTCTTTCTGAACAAAGCTTTTATCCAAAAACATGAATACTCTGAAGAAAAATTTCCAGCTGAGTGCAACACACTTTGCCTAACAGCAAATTTGCAAATATTTTTCAGCCTTGTATAAAGATCAATATCTACTCCAATAAATTCTGACATGACTGCAGTTATAACATATACAGTATTTTCCTAGATATTCCAGTATAACAGTCCCATTATTTTTTAGGAAGATTATTCCAAGACACTAGGACACCTTCCAAATTAAAGCTTCCCAACATTAGTAAATTTGTGGCTGTTTAGCTCACTAAAATTAACTTGAAGTATAGAGATATTTTCACCTCCTCATTCACAACAAGAGGAGCCACATGCCAGGAAAAAGCTGCAAGGTCACCTGGATTGCAATTTATAAACATTATTTTTATTTATATTTTTTTATTTATACAACAGAAAGATTCCCAAATAATAGAACAGATTACACAGCCTGGGCTATTTTCTCACCTTGCTTGAAAACACATCCAAATATTTGTTCCATGAAACTTCCTTCCAACCTCAGTCAGGGGAGTTGCTGCTGAAATAGAGTTGAGTAGCACAGAAATCCTGGACATATTTTCCTTGTTTCCAGCTGGTAAATCACAATAAAGAACACTAAAACAATGTTCTTTCCCTATCAGAACATTTTTCTGGAGATAATTTTGACAGTTTGCTAACTACAGACTTCATTACTAGGAGGTAGTAGAAGGTCCACATGACAATGAATACAATGAAAGGGTTTTTTCTTAAAATACATTATGGGAAAAGTTGAAAAAACCCTGCACAATCAGAAAATACATTCTTTTTTTCAATACATGGAACAGCAGAGCGATACTTGATGCACTAAGCCATTTGCTGCACATGCCCATTTCATTATACTCCCGAGCTGCACTTTATTACAGGTGATTAACAACTGTCTTGCATGAGTGAAATGAGGGAAACAGGGCCACAATGTCCCCTGTGTGCTGGAGCAGCCTGCAGGAGAGTGGCTCCTCCAGCTGCCTCCCACATGTCCTGGGTGTGCCAGGGAGCCCAGGGGCTCCTCTGGATGAGTTACCCCAAAAAGGCAGCACTGAGTGCTGATCAGAGCTTGGCTTCTGAGAGGCTTCTGGTGCCCTTTCCTGCAGACTCCAACAGAACCCCCAGTCTGGCTGTAAAGGAGGGGAATAATAGTGCCCATTGTGCTGCTGACATTTCTCTGGGAGGGGGTGGCTCTTCACTGAGCAGTTGTTTCCTTATTTAGTTCTCGGCCACAAGCATGGATTTTTGCAGCCCTTTTTGTGTGTGTGTGTGTGCTTCTGGAAAGTAAAAGGATGAAAAGTTACATTTTGGAAGCCTTGGAGACAGTCAAAGCACGTGCATCAATGTGATATGAAGGTGCGTGGCCACAGAACCACTTCAGGATTATTTCAAGGCTCCTGATACAGCTCTTAAACTACTGATGATTAACTGATGTGCTCTGGCCATTAAATCCTTGCTCAACTCAGCCTTTCAGGCAACAAAGACAAACTGTTTCCCTCTGGGATGGCCTGCAGGTGTCTGGGCTGAGTTTGGTAAGAATGTACATCAAGTCATGACTTCTGCAATGGCCAGAGCCAGGTGAAGAACCTTCTGAAGACCTCAGGAAGCCACAGGCTTACATCTCAGCTGGGATTTGTTTGAAGCATCTCACATGCTCCTTTTTAAGGGATTATTTCTAGCTGGTTCTCAGGAAGGGTTGGTGACAGCTGCTCCTTCTGTGCAAAGGCTGAGGTTCAAGCCAGCAATAACAGGACTTGTACTAAAGGAGTCAAATCCCACACAACTCCTTGCTCTTGGGGAGAAGATGCATTTTTTGGGTGTCTTCATAGCTCATTAGCACAGTTTCTACTGCAGTTAGCTCAACTGCACAGCTCCCATTCCAGCCATATCCTCCCGAGCCCAGGAAAACATTCCAAAGCTATTTTACGGAAGAGGACATAGAAGCTCTTTTTAACAGTGGGATCCAAGTCTATTAAAAGCTAATGAGATGAGCCGTCCAGCCAGCTCACCAAAGTCATGAAAAACTGGTGTCAGAGCCAGGGCCACGCCACAGCAGCTCCCAGGGCCTAATCTGTGCTCAGGCAGTTGGGTATCACAGAGACCTTCCTGCTTTTAGCTGCTGAGAGGTCACCTCCAGGCAGCTGAGGATGTTCTGCTCCTTTCCAGGCTCCTGCATGACAAAACCCAGAACAAGGGCATCATTCAGGGGCACCGCCACCGGAGCTGGGCTGTAAAGAAAGCTGTTTCAAATAACAACCAGAAAAATCATGTCTAACCACATGTCTGTTGAGAAAAATATCATGCAGCATTTATCAGCCCCGACAGGAGCTTGCCTCACAAAACTGGTTTCAATACAGGAGTTTAAATACATGAGAGGGGGAATATAGACGCCACTCTACACAGGGAGAATTTCTATCTGCTACCAAGCTGTAATTTTAATTGACATTAAGCAAGAAGAACCACAAGAATAGAGCGAGTGGCCATTTCTCACAGCGCATCTAGCTTGTGTAGAGCTGCTCAGGGCTCATACACCACCAGTTTAGAAACATGTGTAATTGCTTATGGTCAGCATGGAGCCACTGCCAGATCACACATTAAACAGATAACCACTATTATTATGAGAGCAACTTCCTTGACCTCGTATTTTGGTCTGGCTCTGAATTCCTGTCCTTTACCAGTTTGGTTTGTTGCATTTTGCCAGCCTTCTGCCTCTACATGTCATTTTCTACTCCTGTAAGTGACCGGTGCAATGGAGAGCTCGCTCCAAAAATGCATATTTGAGCACATGAATAGAATAAATGGAAGAAATATGATCACAGTTGCTCCTGTAATGTTTTTATAAACACAGAGTCTCTGCTTTTTTATTATAGTTAAGGTACAGTGTGTTATTTGGCAGAGGAATCTGACTTGAAAATGTAAAAGGTTCAGGCAACCACACATTTGGAAGTAGAAATCTTTCCTTAAAACAAGGCTCTGGTGTTTAAACATAGCAAAATTTCTGGAAACTTCAGTTTCTCAAAGTCTGCCAAAGCTCCAGTCACATGTAACATATTCTTGGGGCTTACATATAATGCTTCAAGTAATAAACAACATCTTGTTTAGAGCAGGATGAAAAAAAAAAAAGGGAAAACATTCATTAGGAGTCAAAGCTCTACACCAGTACTGAAAACAAAACAAGTTTCTTCCACTGAAAGGCTCAGAATAACTTTCACAATGGATTAAAAAAAGATTCGAGTACTCTTCACACCTCCAAATATTGCAGTTAAAATTGTAGATTAAGTTCTTACAGCAATTAAATCAAATATTCTATAAAAGAAATAAAATACACTCACTGAAGCACACTCAGGTTTTCAGCAACAGAAAGAAAAGTTCTGATCATCCTAATTGGGTAACAGGATGAGTTCCACACTGTACATAACTATGGGTCATCAGCAGCCCTTCAGTGCTCCCTGTACAATTCATTTATCATGCATTTTTTATTCAGGAACAAGGCTGGATTTAAAAAAAAAAAAAACATAAGTCGCTTCCATACAAAGGCTCATCGTGCAGAATATTCACAGTTTAAATATATGCACAGTCATCTCTACTAGTCAGACACCATCTCAGTCCTCTCATCAGCATGCACATTAGCAGAATGAATTTGAGATACAGAAATAGCACACTGCAGCCAGGCCTGGAGTATGGGCCCTAATACCTACCTCACTGGGATCTAGTCAGGTTTAATTAATTAATGCTTATGAAGCACTATGAGCCCCTCAGATCATCACTTCAATTCATTATCACCCCCATTTGTTTTGTGTCCCACTTCCCTCCTTAATTCAACAGTGAATTTCTTTTGGAAAGTGTTGCATTTACAGAGTAATGAACAGATGAAAGAGGTTGGAGTGATTCCACAGGAGTATAAAAGGGAGCAGGAATCCTTCCCCTTCCTTCCTGCTTGAGTCATTTAGCATCAGGTCTGAGAGGGGCATGAAGCCTCAGGATGTGTAATGCTCTTCCAGGAGTCACCCCTGACCAAAACGGTGTCAAAATGCACCAGAAAATGATGAATGTAAGGATTTAACATTAAAACAATTGGTTTTAGTCTGGGAAACTTCTCTGCTTGCATTTATGTTAATTAAAGATGGGCATGAGCCACAATGCTCAAAGGGGTGTGGATGCAGGCACTTGGTTCTTCCCTCATCTCTAATAATTATTAGATACATCGGATGGAAATAGTTGGAAAGAAAATCAATAAGAGAATGAATCAAGAAAATGAATGGCAATTTCAAATACTTACAAGTATAGGATTTCACTCAAGGCCAAGACAAGATAAAATTAGTAGTCTGTATTAAAACAAAACAAAATGCAGCTTGATCAAACTTCCATTCAGTGGAAACTTCTTTAAGGACTTCAGATTTTGGCATTGAATAATTTGGGGTTACAGAACTTAACAGGGAAGAAAAGAAGGATTGTCTGGTGAAACTCCAAGGTTGCTATAGACTTTCTGAAGAGAAACCAGATTAAGACAAAAAAATTACTGGTGGAAGAAAAGCTGATAAAGAAGACTAGAATTTGATAATGGAGGAATTTAATTATTCAGGTATTGATTGCTATGATAACTATGTGGAAGCTAACCAAGTTTGTTTGTAGCAGCAATGCTATTAGTCCAGTAACTGAGCCCTGTGCTTGGAGCTGGGCATGTGGGCTGTTATAAAATTAATTTTAATTATAAAATTTAACTTTAATCACATTTCATGTCAATATAAGTTTAAAAGTTAATGATAGAGAGTTCAAACTTCACTATGATAAAGATCCTCATAGATTTAAAGGATAAATCAATGGAAAAGGTTCTTATCAAGAAAAGCTTGGGAGAAAGTGAATGGACTAGAGTCAAAACGACAATTAGAGCCCAAATATGTTGTTATTATTCATTTAAAGATAAAATCTTACTAAAAACAAAATAATTGATAGATGCAATGGTGAGGGAAAATGTGTCAATATACAATAGTGGCAATCTGAGAGTTGTGAACCAGGGAAAAGCAAATTTGCTTTATTGGGGATGTTTTATGGTTATTCCGATTAAAAAATTGTTCCTACTGGACTTCAGAGTTAGAACCTCATGTTTCAGGACTCACCAATACAGTTTCACACTTAGATATTTTTGTTGCTGACATAAGAAGCCAAGAGCTTTGCAGTTTATAAGTGGGACTGACCTTACACAGTCCCATGACCAGGAGAGTGGTCTGCAGCTCCATATGTTGAACACTTAAATGCTGTGATTTAATCAATATACCTGTGAGCAAATCAAATCCAGTTTTGCTTCATCTCATGTTTTTGGTATGATATTTAGGGTTGTCCCAGGTGGGTCAAAAGCTTTCCTATCAGACTTGCTTTCTCATTAATCCAAAAAAAAAATATTTACTCTTTCATAAAAAACATAAACATCTTTCAGAGCAAAACCCAATTTTCATTTTAAAAAATATAAACTTTGAAAAAAAAATTAAGGTTTTGATTTTCTGTGAAAAATGTTTCTGTTTGGAACCATAACCACAGCGGTTTCTCCTCACCATGATTTATAAGCCAGACCATAATTCAGACAAAATACCAGCAAACTTCAGCAGAGAGGATGTGGCACCCAAGCTACAGCACCTTTTAAACAGGTCCAGTTAGACTATAAAAATTCCATTTGTTTTAGTCTAAATTTTTCATTTGGTTTCAATTCAAAGGGAGGGGCTGTTTCCTGTGTAAAATGTTAGCTTTCTGATATTAAAAATCAATCTGGGCATGAATCTAATATTAATCAACCACTTACTGTATTTACCAGAAATTGCCAGGTTCATCATTGTAATGGAAAGATCTGCAGATGGGAACAGAAATCTGGGAGGGATAGTAAACATCCTAAAATAGTCAAATAATGGAAAAATAAAGCAGAAGGAACTGCTAGTCCAAAACAAAATATTGCATACTACATAGAATTTAGAATTAGAATTTAACATTAAGAATTATTTTGGCAGCAGCAAATAAAAATATACTTCTCAAGCCAAAGATATCCATAAGAAATGTGGGTAGAGACCTGTAATAAATCAGAAATGTTAAGAAGCATCCCAACAGTCATTTTGATCTCTTGGCACTGAAGTAAAGTAAGCATAGTGCATAAGGGTTAACTCCTCAGCTCACATAAATCAAGTTAACACCATTTAAGTTAGCAAAATGTATTCAAAGTCAAATTCATTTACTCCAGCCAAAGATCTGTCCCTAACTCTATCCGTTGCATTTTATACCGCATTAACAATTTTAACATATTCAGCTTTAAAGCCCAATACACTTCAATATAATCTCCATTACATACACACTCTTTTATGTACACATGCATATGCAGAGGAATATATACATATAAAATTATTTTAACTTATAATACAAACAAATTAACATAACACAATTTGTAGCTATGAATAACAGAATAGGAAGGGTTTTGCTGGATTTAGTGAGGAAACACACTGAAAATCCTAATTTGAGTAGAGTCAACCAACCCGGATTTATGAGCAGCAAATCTTGCTCAAATAATTTGCTGGAATTTTTCAAACCTATCCCTGCCAACGTAGACAAGAAAAATACTATGGATGGTATACCGTATGCCTAGACCTTCAAAAGAGTGATAAGATCCTACACTGGAGATTACCAGCAAGGTACAGAGCCACTGCATAAACGATAACAAACTTTAATGAACTGATAAGAGTCTGCAAACAGCATTCAGCGAGCGACTTAGAGATTGGCAGTCAATACAGGCTAGTGCCTCGGTCAGGTTAGGGGCTCGTCTGGTCTCTAATCTATGCAAAAGAATTAAATCAGAATATCAAAGGTAACGTATCAAGCCGTGCCGGGGACATAAAAGTGGCAGCGATTGTCTCACTCGGGCTATAAATGAGAGATGCAGATCAGCAGCAAATGCAGCATCAGCAGCACCGGGAGCGCTGCGCCGGAGCCCGCAGAGAAAAGCAAACAGGTTTTCCTCTTGCAGGGCCAAATGTGAAAATAAGCTCCTGCCTGGGCACAGGGCTGGGGAGGAATTGCTGGGGGCTGTTGTGGAAGGGGCAGAGGGAGGGGAAGCCCAGGTGCTGCTTGGGGAGAAGGGAAGAGCTCAGAGAGCAACTGGAATGACGGCAAAAGGGAAGGAATAGATAAGAGGATGCTTGAGTCTTTTAATCCTTAGGAGATGGGGAGTTTAGAGGAGATTAAAATCTTTTGAAATTAAAAAGGAAAAAAAAAAAAAAAAAAGCCAACCTTTTTTCCTATCCTTTTTTCCTATCCCAGTTTAATGGGTAAGTGTTTGGGTAAAGCTTCCTATCCCAGGAATATAATTATGGTTTACTGCAAGGATGGCAAAACCAGTCCTGTGTCCCTTGAACACGTAGTTTTGGAGCACTGCTGTCCCTTTCTGCCCCAAGGGCAGCAGATGTGGCCAGAAAAGCTCAGCACAATCAGCAGATCAGAGGACAGGACAAAAGCATCAGAGTTGATTTCTGCGCTGCCACAACTCAGGGCAGTGTTGGAGGAGCTGGACATCCCTCCTGGTGCTTTTCATAATCACCAAAGAGATTATGGCTCCTAAACCATATCTGTAAGAGTGTCTCCTCCCTGGAAAACCATAATTTACAGCCACTGAAATTTCAGAGGTTTTGGGGACCCAGGACCTCACTCCCAGTCCAATTTTTATATCAGCAATTGGCCAGGTCTATGGAATAAGCTGGTACAGAGGCAGAAACCCAAAGAGCAGGGCTCCAGTCCAGTGGATAGGTATTTCACCTGAAAGAAGGATACATCCTCTAATAAATTTCATTGAAAAAAGTGAAATGAAAGAATTCCTGAACAGGCCTGAATGGACTCACTCCGATATATGAGATTAACTAAAGAGTTTTCAGTTTCATTTTGTCCTCTGGTAACAGCACAGAATTTCAGCAGGTATTTAACTTAAACTGGCAGCAGCTAAGAATGGGTTCTGCTCCCGTGGCTTTGCTACTTTTATCAACTTTTACATTCTTGTTTCTTCAAACAACTTGCCCAAGACTAGATCGAAATTCTGTTGGTATTTCTGCCACATCTACTTCACTCAATTTAATGAATCTTTTTTCAACAGCAAGACTGAAAATGTTTGGCCTCATGAGGATTTATCAGAGCGGTACAAAGACTACAATTTCAGCTCATTATTACACACATTTTACCAAATATTCCTTTATTATCTTTATGGAAGGACCCTCACAAAAAGCAGTCTGATGTTGTGGTAATCGCTAGACTGAATTACAGTTTTTCGGACCAGTATCTTTAAACAAGGGATAAAAAAAACAAGGGATTTTAAGCCATGAGTGCCCAAGAGATGCCATGAGAAATGATTTTTACGTCACTCATTGCCTTTGTCCAGGCCTAAAGTGACATTTTCAATTCCTCTTTGGATCACCAGCTCCCTGGTAAGGCTGGATTTTTTAGACTTTTACAGGTTTGGGGGCTTTTTTGTCACTGTGGATCCTGGATATAAACCTGAAGCTTTCTGTGTCTCTCAGACACTGTTTACTGATTAATTCTTTTAACCAGCTGCATGTCCATGTTTTCATTTCTGTCATAACTGTTTCTTCACCTGCCTGAAACCAAGAGATTTCTTATTTTTCTTCCGTTTCCAAGTTTCTCAAAGTTCCCTGTCCACCCAGCACTGCCATCATAGTTCCTGAATAAAACCTCAGTGTTTCTCAACAGGGTGCAGAATTTCTTCCCCTAAACAACCTCTGCTAAAAGTGCCTCTTTTCTCAGGGGGGAAATCTCTAAATAAATAAATAGCTAAAATTTTCTATTCGTTGTAAAAGCAAGTTGCTTCCCTGAGCAAGAGGGTATGGCTAGATATCAGAAATAATTGTTAATATATTGTTTTTCTGGGATTTTAATGCACTTAAACAACAAATTTAAGAGTATTCTCTTGATCTTGCATCACAGTGATCTACTTTGCCTGCTTCCCACTTCATGCTTCACCCAAAGGGTTTTTATTTCACCAGTCTATCAATCTTTGAAATTTGAAAATCACTCAGGTTTATCTGTGACTTGTGTTTCTTTCCCCACGGTTTGTGTTGAGTGCTTTAATGACATTCTCCTTTGAGTTGCCTCAGAGGAAAGGAAAGACCCAGGTTTTTTCACATGTCTGAGGAAGCATCTGTATGCTAATTCCCTCTCAACTTTGAAAGCAGAAAATTTAAAGGGAGATGGGTTTTAGCAAATGGAGACCAGCTAGCAGTTAGAAATCTTTGTAATGGTACCAATTTCGTGGGAGATTTTTTTTTTCCTCCCACCGGTTTTCAAGGCTATTTCTTGACTTTACAAGATCATTATAAGTTAATACTTGACTCCCCAAAGTCCTGCTCCACCTTAAAAATTCTACTGAATCCGTCAAACATCAATTTTGAATCAATGCCAATTCAGTATAAATAAAGTGTGATATGGACACTCCAGCAAAGGATTGCCTGCAAATCAAAAGGGCTCTTATCGCACAAGGAACGTGATAGATTTTTCTCCAGTAATTCCAATTCTGATCACCTTTTCCAGAGAAGAACTTTGGTGACTGAAATAAGAATAAGACATGAAGCAATTGTTATTTCCGGCTGTTAAAGATTCTTCATATAAATGAAAGCTGAGCCTAATCATTTTTTAAAAAGACCTAGACATTAATATTTTCATAATTAGGTTGAGGACTGAGGTAGTGGCTGTATCTGGTGAGTTTAAAAAGGGGAAAATAAAACAGATTATGCCAATTAAAAATGAAAGGTCTAAGAATAAACAGTGAATTCTTGCAGAGGATCCAATTCACAGCGTAGTAGGCATTATGTCAAATAAAACCACAGAGTGAACTGGAGTATTAATGAACAGAAGAGATAGCCAGACATGTTTACACAGGCAGGCAGGGCTGGAGGATATATCCACAATGTGGGGAGGTGTGTTGTAATAAACTTGAAGGGGGACAGACTTGTTGGGCCAAGTGTCCCTTTCCTGTCCAGGAATTCCTCATGTCCTCATTACCCTTTCACCTCTGGACAGCTGCAATATTAAAATCTGGCTCCTATCTGAAGGAAATTGAGTTTAATGTCCTTAATTTAGTCCCCAGTCCACATATATCCATATCACAAAACAATCATGCCATTTGGCTGGACGGACAGCGGCTGCTGAGGAAAGAGGCTCGTCCTGGAATGGCAGGGCTGCTGCAAGGCAGGCTCAAGGCCTCTATAAAGCATCTGTAGCCTGTGTAATACATGCACACACGTGTGAGAAACCATCTTATTTTAACTTCTTTCTTTTCCTGGTGTCTTTTGCGCGCAGAGTTTTAATTACCGAAGCAGTTTCGTGCTCTTGTATCACGGCAGCGGCCAAGCTGGATGACAATAAAAGTGGTGTCTTGTTTTTTCATATTTTCTCCAGCTCTAAGTGCAGCCTCAACAACTTGATTCAGCACATCTCCCTTCTCTCTGAAGCACAGAGGAGGGCTGCAGGGTTAGGTGCTGCACCCATAGATTACACAGCAGGAAAAACACGAGTGGCATATTTTGTTTCTGGGGATTGATATGCAACACTCCGAACACCGAAGTCAACTGCTAATTAATGTGGAGTCAGAAAGGGGCAGAGCGGCCGTGGAGGGGGAAAAAATAAGATGTGAAGGGGATAAAAATTAATCATGGGGAGAGTGTTATGCTTTATGTTAGTAAATCATTTTAACTAATTGGTTACGTCATATCTCCAGCCAGGCTTCCGATCTGAAATCTTCAGGAATCAGTGGGCAGGGATGTAGAAAGCACTTGTTCTCTTCATCTGGAAAACATCTATGTGGCTAATTTTCCAACATTATGGAGTTTTTTATCTCTGTATTTTTCCTTCAGAATTTTTTTTGTGCGTTTGTGATCATTTTCTTCTGATCTGTTTGCTTACCAACAAAAGGGGCATAAAATAGTGTAAAGATACTTGAAAAGCATTGATATAAATGTCAGTGCACTGAGTGCATTTTGGGATGGAGAGAAGGGTGTAAGATGGAGGATAAGTCTGTCAGCTCGCGGCAGACACGGCTGATTTGTAAATAACAAAATTGTAGGATTTATTCCTTTTGATGCACTGCACTTTTATTAAAAGAAAATCCCCTGGAAACCTCTGTAAATGGCACGAAACATATAATTAGACTTAGCTTTTTTCACCCTCTGCTTATTTAAATGCTCCGTAACTTCAGCAGTGATTCAGTAACAACAGATTTTATAGAAACATCTGACAATGAGAACAAATATTTGCAGTGTTTTCAGTCTCTGCTCTGTATTTCTCCCTACGAGGCAGAGCTTGCCTTCCTTGTGTGTGGATCAGTGTCACTTTCCCTGCCGTTCACACCTCCAACCAGATCCACTTTCCAACACTAAATATCAGATCACCCCTCCCTTCCTACCTCCCAAATGCCACCCTACAAATTCCTGCCTCCAAATTCCAGGCGTGGACCTCCCAAAAATGAGTGCCACCAGCAGGCAGGCTTGGGCATAGGCAAAATCATCGTGGCCAGGCACAGCTGGTGGGTGATGGTGGCACAGGAGCTCTCGCAGCAGCAGATATCCAAGGCTGTGTTTGGTTGGATTTGTTCTCTTTTCCCTGGGTCTGTACACCAGAGCCACCCCAGCAGAGTGCAGATGAGCTACAGAGTCACCCAGGATGGATTTTACTGCCCTGAGCCTCAGCATCAGCCATCAAAGCAACCCGTACAGCAAATTAAAATCACATCCTTAATACATACAGGGAGTTGGGTCCACGCCAAAATCTTTACTTGTGAGATGAGGTTCAGTCAAATGATGGGACAGGAGATAGGGACGTGGAGCTGCAATTCCCAACTCCTGAAGCCAAGGAGGTCAACACTCACAGCAGCCCAGCCCAGACTGCCAGAATTATTCCAGAGACCATGCTGCCTCCTCCCTAGCCAGAATTTGGGAAGTCACCTCCATTTGTCATTAGAGCCATTGGACCCTCTTGGTGAATATTAAACATATTGCCACATTCAGCCTGGTGCCTTTTTTGGACCCATTTCCAACCTGTCAGAACAAGGGGAAAGAACACAGTCAATATAGTAGCTTGTGAATTAAAAAAAAAAACAAAAACATAAAAAACATAAAAATAGCCATTTTTAGAGGGTTTCAGGTTGAAGGTTGCTTGTCAGAATCCAAGAAGAGAGCAGCAGTTGTTCTGACACTGCGGTTTTCACATCCTTGTCAGAGATTTGAAGCAGGATAGCTGATGTGTGTTAAAAAAGGATGGGAAGGTTTAAAATAGTTTAGATGCTGCCTGGAGCAAGTTTGAAAAGATATAGTAAGGAGCATTGGTAGGAGTATATGTGCACCTAAAACCATCCATGGGGGGAAACACCTTGTCCAAGAGCTGGTACCTTTAATTCAATTCTGACCTGAAACCCCTCAAACGACCTAGAGATGAGTCAGGAAATTACCCAAGAAATATTTTTAAAGCATAAATTGAGGAGGGAGTGACAACACGGAGAACACTTTCATTGCAAGGGAAAAGAAAAAAAAATATCTCTCTGGTTTTTGACAGCTCTAATAACCCAGAGTCTAAGATTTGGGCTTGGAAAGAGGCCAGCTGGCCAAGCCTCTATCCACAGACAGGCTGGAGATGATGCTGATAGTCAGAGGGAAGCAAACAGAAGACCTGGCAAGTTCAGTGCCACCCCTGACAAAGGGGATGCCTGCCAGCTCCTGGGTAAATCTGCAGTTTAGGTGTGCAGCGGGCGCTGGGTTGTGCCTCTGCCTCTCCTGGAATCTGATCCAGTCAGCAGCCACCCGCAGAACGGCAGCAGTTTCCCAGATATTGGGCAATTCTGTACACAAGGAAACTATGCTGCAGTGGCTAATTGCTTTGGAAACTATGCTGCAGCGGCTAATTGTTTCAAATCATTTGGGATTTTCTAAATATCTTCGTAACCCTTGTGTTTCTGTAGATTTCCAAATATCCAGCTAATCTCCTGAAGTCGAGGAAAGAAAAATATGTTTTTCCCAGGGTGGTGATAAGAAATAATTGGGGCAATTGATCGACTCTGAAACTTTTGGATGGGCATCAAAACGTCAGATTTGCACCCAGATTCTTTGCTGCTAATTTCACCTCCATTAACTTAATCAGGAATCAGTGGGAAAAGTAGGGTGACACTGAGAAAGGCAGGGAAAATGAAACTTTATCTAGTCCCAAACAAGTAGCACCAGAGCTACTGCATAACCATAAAATTTATATTCATCAGTCAAAGATATATATTCATCAAACAAAGAAAACATCTCCGTGTTGATAAATCTTCCACGAAGTTGTCCATTGACGTCATGAAGGTATGACAACATCTGAGGGGCATTGGATGATGTTCATGTTGTCCCATCCCTGGAAATATCCAAGGCTGGATGGGGCTTGGAGCACCCTGGGATGGTGGGAGGTGTCCCTGCCCCTGTCAGGGGGTGGAATGAGATGAGCTTTGAGGTTCCTTCCAGCCCAAACCATTCTGGGATTCTCAGCATGGGATGCCTTCACCCCAGAACTGCTGCTTTACAAAGATTTTTGGGGGTATGTTTGCTTTGTCTCCTGCTTTTAGAACCAAAACACCAGAGGTTTAACCCCAGTTCCCACCTCATCCTTTTGCGAGGAATTTGCTGGCATTGCCACCACCCTGATGGCCAAAGCAGTGGCAGTTTTGGCCACCATGCTCAGAGCTTGGCCCTCCACGTGACAAGGATTGCTCAAGTTTACCAATCTTGCTCTTACAAATTCAACCCCTCCTAGAAGAGAGAGAGAAAAAAAAAAAAAAGGAAAAAAGAAAGAAAAAAAGAATCTGTTATCACTGAGCATATGCAACTGCTAAACATCCTATTCAGTATAACTTCAGCCTGTTCTGAGAACTGAGTTTCACAGTTTTTTATGCAGTATCTGTCTGTCAGATATTGCCCACTACATTACCATAGTCTATATAATATACTTCCACCAAAAATACATATATATATTTTTGAAGGGATATTTTTTGCTACCTGCTGTGAAAAAAAAAATATGTTAAAAACTTTTATTTTCATTTTACATTGCATATGTCCTATGTATCAATGGCACTAAGGAAATTTAAACACTGTGATGAATTTGCGCCTCCATTTTGATGGAAGCAAAAATTTCTCAAATCTGCTAAATATAAATAGTGCATCAATTTTAGATATTTCTAGAGCAACCATTGCCTTAGTTCTTCAGTATGACATCAAGGAGCCAACAGGCTCTACACAGAATATTTGGACTCCCTGTACATTTAAAGGCACCTCTAAATAAAATTCTCCAAATCTTTAATTTCTTAATAAATCAAATCCTCACAGAAGTGAAGGCAACTCCTCGGGTGCCAGGCAGGCAGTATTGCTGTAACAATTAACCATGGCCAGAGGCAGTGGAGGAAAGGCTACTCCTTTCATTCCTTTATTTAATTTTTCTACCTTTCGGGTTCTGGTTTTGTCCAGCTGCCCCTTCCTCCTTTCTGTTCCCTCTGTGGCTGAGCTGTGCTCACACCAACCCAGCACTGAGCAGGGTTGCACAACAAGCACCATCCCCTGCACCCCTTTGCTGACCAACTTATAACTGATCTGCACTTCTGTTGTTCCTTTATCAGCACCAGCTACAGCGAGGTGGGGTCTTGAGGGCCACGATTTCGGCATTTTTAAATGTATCAAGAAAATACTGGTGTTGGCTCACTGGGAGGGCACAGCTAAAATTCACATTAGATGTTCTTCATGTTCCAACCACCTCAAATTGAAACAACCTTTGATCTCCTCACTAAGTGTCATAGAACCAAGACAGGAACAGTGTGTGTCTGAGATATTTCTTTATGGTTTCCTAGCTTAACCTCATATGGGTTTGGGTATTGCAAGGGACCTCAGCACTGCATATAAGAAAACGAGGCCTAAATGTGCTCACATCCAGAGGATTCACCACCTTATTAATGCATATATGTCATGCATAGATTATTAACAGCTTCATAACTAGATAGGAACTTGCATTTCAATAAACATACTTTTACAAGTGCCAAGAAAAAAAAAAAAAAGTTTTGCATTAGGATGTTACTTACTTCGTGTCTTTGTCCTGGGAGAATGCAACTAAAGAAACCACATTTAAAATCAGACATTAGATATGCAAATATGTGTTCAGATCAGAGATACGAAAATTATTCAAATGATTAATTATTCATCATAAAAATGTCAATTAATAATTCTGAAGCATAATAGGCATCTTTCTAATGCATCTTTATTTTTCAAGCCTAAATACTGTTGAATCTGTGTTCAATTGCATTCTAACAAGTTTTTAAAAATTCAACAAAGTAAACAACCAACTATAAACAAAAGTGAGCCGTGAATTTTAATCACTGCCAACTGAGCCAAGAAGTGTGGCCAAACTTCAGCTCTGATCCCAGAAGAGAAGGAAAAGCATCTCCAGTTCAGGGTGTGGGACACTGGATGGAGGATGCTTGTCCCTCATTGCTCTCTGCCCAACAAGAAAAGAAATTTTGGGACCTGTGGGTGCTGCTGCAGACACACAGACAGATGCTGTGAACAGCAGCTGAGCAGCTCTAGGCCGTCAGAAGTGGCTTTATAAATGACAAAATTAAAAAAAAAAACATATGAGGAGATTCACTTTCAACGTTCAGCGACTCACACAAGATCAAATATTACAGTGATCTGCTGGTTAGAAATGCCCAGGGATAGATAAATTAAAGCCAGACAATCTTTTCCCTTGCTTTTGGCTCGTATCCTATCCCTACATGGGTTTTCCGCAGAGGAACTCGAAAACTTTGGGAATGTTGATTCAAAAGGTTTCTTCCCAAATACCTCATCAGTGGGTGGGGGGAAAGTCATTCCCTGACCCTTTCTTTCTCTCTTCTGTGCCCTCTCCTCCATGTGGAAATTGGAAAAAAAAATAAAGGCTTTGCTTTCTAAATCTTAGTTTATAAGGACACCTGTATTGAGCAAAACTATCCAGAGGCATCTTGGGCCCACATGGAGCCTTTCCTGCTCACAAAAATTATTCCAGCCTGCCTTATCCTCTGCTGCCACAGGTGACTGCAGAAAAGAATCCCCCTGGCATCTTTTTCTTGTTTGATTTGGGGTTTTTTTGTGATTTCAGAATTCTTTCTCAAGGCAAGGACATTTTCTACACCCCAGAGATAGGAGCATGAGAAGCAGCCAGAACCTGCAGGGATCCCAAATCTTGCAGGAGCAGCTCCCTCAGCGGAGCAGGGCTGTGGGGAGGGAAGGATGCTCTCCCCAGGCTTGGCTGCAAGTGGGCACATCTCATCTGGGTCCCCTACATGGGAGGTTTAATCCCTGATGAAGGAAGGGTTCCACACTTTAGGGAGAATAGTCGAGAGTTCTGGCTATGAAAGACATGAAGGAAAAGCCTCAAAGCAGCTCAAGTGTATTTAGAGGTGCTAAACCTCTGTCTTCACCAGCCTCTAAAATGCAATAGTCAAAACTCATCAGCCAGAACATCTTTGCTCCTATTCCCTCAGTTTTCCTCCTTCCGCGTGGTGCAGAAGAAAACACAGTCCTGTTACTCATCCTCCACCAGGGAAGAAGCAAACACACCAAAACAAATCAGGCAGTGAATCATCCCCTCAGCCCATGCCACCAGGTCCCCATAAAGCCACCATGGCACAAGGTCTCAGCAGAAGGCTCAGATCCTCCAGGGCTTGTGCCCCAAAGCCCTCCCTGGTGAGTGGTCACGTCCCCTCTCAGTCAGAGCTGCATGCCTGGGGGTCTCAGGGAGGGCTCTCCCTGCACAACCCCTTTCTCATGGAAGGGTTTGTCCCTGGCAGCAGGATTTGCCCTACAGATCCACTCAGTGATGGGAACACAGGGTTATCTCCTCATCTCAACAGGTTTTGGTGAAAGAAGGAAACCCACCCAGGAGCTGGAGGCAAGGCAGCTTCTCCTGTGGCTTTAGCCAGGCAGGTTTGCATCAGGATCAGGCCACCCTTAATTTGGGGCATTTCCATGTAGGAAAACCTGAGGAAAAGAGGAGAAACCTGCACTCAAAGAACTGCCCTTAAAACCTTCTCCAAGCCACAGTGCTGGGAGCTGCATGTGAGGAAGGAGCTGGGGTTTCTGAGGATATTTTGGCACTGCTCGCTTTTGAACTGATGGGGTGGCGGGGGGGAGAGGATGTGCAAAAGTTTTAAAATAGAGCAGGGAATAGGATGTGCATGGAGATGCTGATGGAGCAGGGACTGGGATCCGGGCTGCCAGCACCACCCCAATAAAGGCAGGATCTACAGCCTGTCATTATTTCCATCTCCTAAAGAAGCTGCACACCCGTTATTAGTTCAGAGCCGGGCAGGAAATCATCGCCTGGATTAAGGTTAAATTCCATCTCAGAAGGGCTTAACTGATTGCTAAATGTTTACATCCAGTGTCCAAAAATTAAAAAAAAAAAAAAAAAAACCTCAACAAACACCCCCACATCTCCCCATTAGAATAACATCTAATAATGTTGGGTGCTCTGTCAGTCCTGCGAAGATCCAAGCAGTTTTATCGCTCCGATGCAAACCCTGCTGAGGCACATCAGAGCTGGGGAAACTGTGAGATTGAGGGCTGAAAGAACAGCCAGCAAAATTATGAATAGGGATTATCTGACAATGCCAACATGTTTCTTAAGCCCTTGAGCATCATCACACGCTCTGAGGGTTTGTTTTTCAGCGTGGCTGAAGATAAATATATTTTATTGATACACCATCGACAGCACTGCTGCCTACTGCGAGTCAAGCTGCAGCCTTGTAATCTCCAGTTCATCCCCTCGTTTTGTAATCTGGAAATGTAGGAACAATATGTAAGGAGTTTGTAATGGGATTAATTTATTTCAAGAACTTGTTGGTTGGTTTTTAGGTTTTCTCCTTTTTCTCCTAGAAAACGTGGGTGAGTGGAAATCGAGCAAGTCAGTAATTAGCATTCACTTTTTTCTTTTCCTTTCTTTTTATCGTATGCATCTAAATTCAGTTTAGCTCTTTAAGGAATTGCCAGACTGCCCTTGATTTATAGGCAGTGCCTTCTGGATCTGAGAGGATCTAATTCAAACTAATAATACTTGAATCTGATTTCAGGATATTTGCGCTGTGCTATATATTTCATTAAGATATCATCATTCTGTGTGTGTGTGCATGCGTGTGATATGTCTCTGCGTATCCAGGTACATTTAGGCACGGAGAAGTCACGCATCCTGCAGGAAAATCATGCTGGCATTTAGAGAACGGTGGCAAGAAAACTTTTAACAAAGCCACGTAGCGGGGAACAAAAATAGAAATATAATTAAAAATAAGAAATAGAAAATAGAAATGGAAATAATAATTTGAAATATTAGGGCAGCTCGTTCCCACCTTTGCCTAGCTGGGGATTGCAGTGGTCAGAGGGGTTGAGAGGGGGACACCCGAGGTGCCACGTCCCAGCCCGGGACCACATTTGGATGCCCCAAGCCGGAGCTGCATCCCCCGTATCTCACAGGGGCACCCACTCCCGTCCAACTCAGAGATGACCAGAAAAATCCCCAGGCAGGTCTCGGAGGCTCTGATGAGCTGCAAAGACATCCTGCGGGGGAGCGAGGGGTCCCTTCCTTGCTCTGCGATGCTGATCCCTCAGGAAGGTGTTCCCTGAGCGGGACCATTTTGGACGCGATCCCTTCGCTACTGCTCGCCCTGCACTTCTTGCTTTAGGCACCCGTTCAATGCACGGTTCAGTTTATCTGAGCTGAATGTGAGTAAAAGTGCAGGGTGGGATCAGCGTGCCATTTGTTTTCTTCGGGAGGGGGAGATGGGAGATAAAAAAAAAAAAATCAAACAAAGTGCTGGAATAGGCTGAACTCTTGTCCGAGCAGGGAAATTGTTCCGCAGCTCTTTCACGCAGCCTTTGGGCAGCCCCGCGTTTACCTCGGGAAAGGACCGCGCGAGTGGGCAAGACGCGAAGTTTCTCTTCGCAGGGAGATTATTTCCAGCTCCTTCAGGAGGAAGGAGCGGCTGTGGGCTGTGCTGGGAGCTGGGCATGAGCGGCTGGAGCCTCAGCCGGATCTGCCCCTTCGCAGCCCAGCGCCTTCGCTCAGCATCCCCGGCTCGCTCTGCCTTTACTTACTTGGATATTACTTCTCGATTACGTGCGGTGCAAACCGGCTTTTTGATTAACAAACCGGCAGAGCGTTGGTTAAGAACACTTAAACTTCAAAAAAAAAGAAAAAACTATCCCCCTGGGAAGAGGGCTCTGAATTGGTTAATAATGTGCAGTACTTGCTAAATTGCTGACTTCCAGATGTGGAAAATATCTTTCTTGTTTAGGACCTACGTAACCTGATTGGATTACGACAGAAGCGTCACATTGGAAGGCTTTTGAGTGATGATTTAATTAACCATACAGTAGAAAGCTGTATTTGCCAGGAAACCCCTTCCATATTTGCATAACCAATCCCTTCAGTGCAAAGGTGGAGTCTGGGCTTCCTTTTTTTTTTTTTTTTTTTTTTTCCTTTCCCTTCTTTTTTTTTTTTTT
>VRYO01002782.1:29657165-29706942 GCA_009812075.1 Sialia sialis | reverse complement strand
AAAAAAAAAAAGAAGACAAAAAAACCCCAACTAAAATAATATATTCCGAGCAGCTTCCCAAGGATCCGTTCCTTGTTATCTTTTTTTAAAGTCTCTCCCCCTCCACCACCACCCTTTACTCTTGTGTCTGTCATTATTTAAGGTGGTCCTCACAGAGGAGACCTCCCCTTCCCCTCATCTCTGGGTAATTTAGTAGACATTAAAATTACACGTAATGTTTCCCTCTCCTCTCTTGTGTTTCCTCTGTTCTTTTTATTAAATGTTGGTTATTGATTTTCTAAAATCAATGTCTGTTGTGGGGCTTTTTTCCCCTTACAAGTATCTAAAGCACGTTGCTGATCAACTGGATAACAAAAGCTTTGTGTCAAGTAGCCTTTTTTCTTATGTTAAACAGTCATTTTTGAGAGAAAAAGAGAATGAGATTTAAAGCAACGCATCCAGAAGTGCTCTTTTGCAGTAAAGAATATTCTGAGTGTTTGAGGGGGTTTTATTCTTCTTCCTCAGCCTCCTTGCTTTTCCAGGCAAGACTATTAGTTTAGCGTGTTAAGCCCATCACATGCTCTCTGATGAGGGATGCTTCTACGTGTTTAATATTTTCTCAACATGATTTGAGTCCTAAAAAAAACACCACCAGCATCACCCGTACCCCCCCTTCCCTAAAAAAAAAAAAAAAAAAAAAAAAAAAAAAAAAAAAAAAAAAAAAAAACAAACTGGATGGCTGTGTTTGCCCAGGACACCAGGACCGTATCCTGGTAGTGCAGCCAAGTCTTTGGGAGCACGGATGGAGCGGGGTGGCAGATTCTGGTTGTTCCCCATGCAAAAAGGTGTTTTCAGGGAGCTGCACTAACTTGGAAAAGGTACCACACTTAGGAGGCGAAAGTTTAATTGCGATTTTTAAGGTAACCACTTAAAGATCCTGCAAACTTCAAGTGTGTGTGCGCTGCTTGTGCGAAGGGCTGAGTTCTCCCTTCAGTGTCTTGTTCTGGCCAAGACACGGGGTGTGTGGGGGGGGAAGGAAATAATTCTCTACTTTCTGTCTGTCCCCTCTTCCCTCTTTGTGCTCTCTAATTTGTTCCTTTCATTCATTCCTGAGTGAGAAATGCCCTGGTTCTGAGGAGCAGGTAGAGCGAGGGTGGGTTTGGTTAGAGCTGGTTTTTTTTTTTTTTTTTCATTTTCTCTTTCTCGACAAGCACGTATCCAATGCCTTTCCCGTTGGGAATTGCCTAGGATTTATCTGGACTGAGTGGATTTTTCTTCTTTCCTGGAATCGTGGAAAAGATGCTACTTCTGAGCTTGTGTCTTTGCTGATAACACCAGAAACGGTGATGCTTATCGAACTCGGACAGAAATTCCTTAGAAACGCAGCAGAACCAAAATAAAATTTAAAAGCCACGAAAAAAAAAAAATCAAATAAAAATAGATGGTCATGAAGGAAGCGAGAGGAGTGTTAGTGAATCCCAGACACATTACAGACGGGGACAAAACAGAATAATCCAACTAATGCCTCAGTGGGCTCCACGCCTGTTTGCGTGTATCTGCGTGTGTGCGGGGATGGGCAAGGCTCGGGATGAGATACCGGGGCTGGATAAAATTACAGCGGAGCTAAATAGGGTAGAAAGGAAGCAGGCTCGGGATTTTCCAAGATAACGGGGTTGATGAGAGCTGCTGGAGTGGAGGAGAGGTGTGCGCGGAGGGGGGGGCAGTGGGTTGAGAGAGACGATGTGGAAATCAGTGAGGGGTGAGCCCCCCGGGGAGAGGATGGGAAGGAGAGGACCCCGAAAGCGGGGCCGGGGAGGGGGGTGCGGGGGGCGGGAGGTGCGGGAGCGGCAGCCCAGGAATGCGGCGGAGCTCCGGGAAGTTCAGTCAGATGATTCCCAGCGCCTGACTCACTTCGCGGCACTTTCACTCGGGAGAGAAGTGGCGGCAGAAGAGGAGGAGGAAGAGGAGGAGGAGGAGGAGAGGGCAGCGAGCCCCCTTTCCGCACGGGCGCCCCGCGGAGGCGGGGGCTGCGCCGGGGCTGAGCGCGGTGCGGAGCGGGGCCGGCAGCAGCGCTGTCCGGCCCGAGCCCTGCCCTGCCATGCCTGATGAGCCTGCTGCCTCTCTCCGGGTTGTTGTGGTTTGGCGTTTGTTGGCTGAGGGTTTTTTCCCCCTCCTCCTCCCTCCTTTCCGCTCCCCTCCTCGAAAATCCAAAGTGAAATTAAAATCCCCGCGAAGGAGGGGAGGGGGGGGAAAGTTGTATCTAATTTACCCCAAAGTTTCAGTAAACAGCTCTCTTTGATTCCTTTGCCACCAAGCTTCCAGTTGTAAAGAAAAGGGAGAAAGTTCAATGCTTTCAGGGCGTCTGATCCAAGACCACAGACCAAACAAGCAGAGACGATTAGACTTGCTCAGAGCCTTTCCCAAAAAGATACCCACCCACCCTCCTTCCAGGGATGCTGGGGAAGGGGGAAAAACCTCCTTCCCTTCTCACTTGAAAGAGGAAGGAAAAAAAAAAAAAAAGGAAAAAAAAAAAGGAAAAAAATAGGCAAGCCTGCCTGCTGCCTTTAGTGAGTGGGAAGTGAGTCTTGTCTTCCCTGCCTGGAGAAGTTTGGAGGCAGCTAGACTGAGGCTGGGGTGTGAGGAGGCAGCTGTTCCCTGTGCAGCCCAGGTGGCAGCGGGCAGAGCGGGCACCCGGAGCGCTCCTGGGGCCGGGCAGCTCCCCAGGGCCGGGAATCCGTTGCGAGGAGATTTCTCCGGGATTTGGCTCACTGGGTAGCGAGACAAATGTACAGCTACCACCTCCAGAAAAGCACCTGGAGATAGGTATTAAAAATTAATGCCATAAATGCGAGTGGCCAGGGCGTAATGATTACCCAGCCACATTTTCTCGGTGCAGATTCATGTCCAGGCTGAGCTGTGGCATGGAGCAAGGGAGGTTGTTTTCTGTGTCAAGTCGGATCTATTTATTTTCTTCCGAGTTTCGAGAAACCCAGCGAATTTGGAGATTAGTGCCTGATTTACTGTTTGCCATTTGTGAGCATGCGGTACTTACTGGTTTTGCTTATTGCACATGCAAGGAAAGTTTTGGGGGAATTTCTAATTGCTGCAAGAAAATGCTTTTGATGGCTTGGAAAAGGCATATTTGAAAAGGGAAAAAAATGATAAGAAAACCATTACAAGTTAATTATCGATAATTATACATAGTCAACTGCCCAAGGTAGGGGAAATATATGGGAGACTGAGATGCAAGCTCTCAGGACAGGCTGGTAATATTCCCCAAGAAAAATGTGTGTCTCCTTTTAGAGTGGAAAGAAGGGTGTTGATTCTTTTACAGCAGCCCCACATTCATTCCAAGAAATAGGAAATTCTTCGTCTCACAACAGTTTTTGGCATCTGCATTATCCCAGTGCTTTTAAGGTGCATTTTCTCCTCTGTGAAAGAGAACTCTTTGTCCTTTTTTCCTCCAAGACCATGGCTTCCCAAGGTAGACACTATTTTGTGCCTGTCACAGAGAAAGGGAGTGCAGGTTTGCAGTGCTCACAGACAATTGATTGTCTGCCCTAATGTGTTTCATTTACATGTTTATAACGTCAATAGTGCTGGGGTGTCCACTGTACCATTCATTCCAGCATTCCCACAAGGGTGCAATTGTCTGAATGGCCAAGTCAGACACCTTTTTGATTGCTCTTTAGTTGTCTTTTTAGAGTATAGAGAAAAAGGAGAGTAATCTGTGATGCAGAAACACTAGTTGAAAATATTTCAGAATTAAACGTCACCATTAAAGCAGATGTGAGCATTAGACAAACAATATATTTTAACTAAGGTTCTGAAGGTGGAAACAAATTCAGAATAGTAGAGCTGGTTAGTGCACACGACATCCAGTCCTGTTCCTTAAATTTTTTTGGCTTTTCAAAAATGATCTGTCGTTTTCATTTTCATTTCAGCCCCTGTAAATGCAGCCACCTTCTAACTCTTTGTATGCTTAACTGTAATTTGCTATATTTTCCCTACATATTTACATATCTCTGTTTATGCCAACAGCGTCAGCTAACCACTGGGAAACTCTGTTGAGAGAATAACTAGGCTGGGAGAAGTACAGACTTTAAAAAATAGCAGGATCCAAATATTTCTTCATCAAGTGGGTTGTTGTTTTTTGGGGTATTTTTTAGAATATAACAGTGCCTAGACTTTTCCTTGCAGCAGTTTAACTTGCAGAGCTGTGCCCCAACTCCTCAACGCCTCCGATCACCATCCTCTCGCGCTGCGAGCTCGCAGCAAAGTCTTGCGAGGAGTTTCCAAGTCAAGGAAAGATCACTTTTGAAGGTGTGCTGCGCTGTTTTGATATGCCACCCTGTCCTTTATCACCCGGAGTGGCTTCTGAGGGAGGCAAGGAAGGCTTGCTCGTGGTTAGGAGCAGAACAAATGAGCCAGGCAGCTTGTTGGGACTCATGGAGAGGTGCGTGTGTACATGCCTGCACCTATGCGTGCGTGTGCTGTGCAGAGGGAAATGGCATGTGGAGGTGCTCTCAAAAATAACCGCTCCCATTTCGGGTTAGATTCATTTCCCCCTAAAAAGGATGCTGGTCCCAGCAGCTGCAATTAATGCAAGTGGACCTGCCCCATCCGTGATCATAAGGGCAGAGAGCACCAAGTCCTGTAGTTTCTGCTCCGGAGGTAAAGAGAGGGGAAACTTTTTTTTTCCCTTCTCTATATAATTTTTGTGGTAATTTTTTTTAAAAAAATGCCTGTTTGTGGAGAGATTTTTTTTTTCCTTTTTTTTTTCCTCTTTTTTTTGTGCCTAACAGGGAAGACACAGTAGATGCACCGTTAGCTGAACCCCTGACACGGCGGTCTTTTGAATGCCTTAGGTATGATTTCACTTTCGCTCACATCAATGCTGACCTGAATGCCTTTCATATCTGATCCGCTGTGTCTCTCCCAGTAAACATCCCCTGAGGGGAGAACAAAGAAAGGAGCTCTTCTTCTTCTTAATCACAATTCAGCCCATTCACCGCCGGCAGGCTACATTTGCATTCTGCAACAGAAAGCCAAGATGAAAAGAAAAAAAAAAAAAAAAAAAAAAAAGAGAGTGAGAAGAAGGGGGGAAAAAGCAGAAGGGTGGAGGCTGAGTAAAATAACTTAGGTGTTTGTAGCTGTTTGTTGGGCTTCCCCTAGTTACAAGCCTTATATAGATCCTGCTCTACCCAGCCTTGGCTCTTCTGACAGGCAGATAGTGTTACAAGATGGCATGCCTGTACTATTCATGGCCACTCGCTCTAACACTTGAGGTAGAAAGTGTCAGAGAGGGATCAAATTCTACTCTGAGAAGTCTGTTATAGTTAGGGTCAGGTGTGTGTACTCTCAGCCCTTGACTGCTGCCTATTATTTTGTTTTAATTACTATTATTGTTTACTCGCCATGACCTTGGGGACTGGGGTGCCAGGGGGGTGAGACGGATTTGGCGGGGCAAAACCTCCCTTTCCCCAGTCGAAATGAATTTTTTTTTAAATTTCTATTTATTATCCCCCCCCTGTTTTTGCGAAGCTTTGGGCTGGGTGTTGTGGCTGGCTGGCCGGGCCGCTGGTGGCCGCGGTGGCGATGTCGGGGGTGTCCCCGGGCTGGCGGCCGGCCCGGGCTGCCCCGACCCGGCGGGGAAAAGCAGCGACTCAGCGAATCCTCGGCGGCACCAGAAAATGCGCACGGAGGAGGAGGAGGAGGTGGTGGAGGAGGAGGAGGAGGAAGGCGAGATTTGTGGAAGTTTCTGTAGCCTCGTGGGGTTTTGGAGACACGTTCATGTGCATTTTCCGGCTGTCCCCCCCATCCCTGTGTGTGTGTGTCCCCCATATCTGCCTGTTTGTTTGTTTCTCAGAAGCTCTTCTGTGCTTTTAATCAGACAGTTTTCTAGAAAAATATTGAGGTCTTTGGTCGTAACCACTTTTTTCTCACCAAGAGAAGGTTTATTTATAACTGGATCCTGCTTACTGAGAAGTATTTAAGCCCTTTCAGGCAGAGCTGTCAAAATTTCCTGTGTTGTTTGCCTCTATTTGCAACATGTAAAAAGTAATATGCAGTTGCTGGTGTTGGAATAACCGGGGTAGTGCAGAAATCTCAAGTGACAAGTTTTCAGCTACACTATCTCCTGCCGACCAAACTGTCATTTTTGTTTTTTTTCCCAGAAACCACTTTTAAGATCCTAACAGGTTTTTTTTTTTTTTCCCCATCAGCAAATAGATTAAACGTGCTAAAGCAACTTCGAGAGGGAAGAACAGTTTGAACAATGAGAAACGGGAGGGATGTCTTATTTTCCTGTAGCTGCTATGGCAGATTTCACTCATAAGGAGCACACTAACCGAGATGTTACCAGTTGAACAGAGGCATGTGACACAGATTCCTGATTTTTTCCCAGAAGATTTGCAGAATTTACAAAAAGAGATTATCTCTACACCTTCCACCCTCCTAACCACCCCCATGACCCAAGCAATGGAGGATTTAGGCAGATTTACTTCAGTAAACACCTTTGGACACTTGGGGAAAAGTAGGAGTCTGTTTGCAAAAGCAGGCTTTTGTTAAGTGAGGTGCTGGATAATGCTTTACCAAGCAGCTGTGATATTAACCTACCCAGTAATGCTGGAAAGAGCCTTAACTCCTTCTGCACTCCGGGGCCTGCAGGTGCTGGGCCTGGACTGGGGGCACTGAGGGGTTTGGGGGGGGACAGGCGAGGAGGAGGTGACACTGCTGAAGCCACAGCAGCAGCTCAGCCTGACACATCCTTGCCTTGGTGGCAGCTGAAGCTTTCGGGTTCAATCCATCAGAGCCAAGGGCTGGGGAGAGCTGGAGGCATGGACAGGAGAGGGCTGCTCCAGCAGTTACCTGTGTGTGTGCCCGCGCACAGGCACGCTCTGTACCTACTCCCTCAGATGTAACATCACCCAAGCCCTCTCTAGGAACGTTCCCGAGCACTGCTAAGGCTGGAAGGTCACTTTAGGATTCGCATTCGAGCAGCAGAACAGCTGAGAAGTTACGCCGGCAAACCTGTACGAGTGGCTCCCCGTCAGCTCCCGGGCTCCAAGGAAAGCCAACAGCTTTCTGGGAGCTTCTCATTCCCAAAGTGAACTTTTTTTGGGGCTGCTTTCTGCTCTTTTCTGAGCTGTTGGAAGCAGTAGCTAATAAGTTATTTATTTTTGCTGGGCAGAAGAATAACTTTCCAGGTGTTTCTTTTTTTAGCTGGAATAAGATTGCTTCATTTGAAGATTTTTGTTGTCGAGGGTTCTTTTTTTCTTTTCTTTTTTTTCTTTTTTTTTTTTTTTTTTAAGTGTAGGTGTCAATGCTAGAGCAGCCACAAATGTGTGAGAAAGCAAAGGGTATGAGACATGACAGAATTAAAGGTGTTTGCTATGTTGTTACCCGTGTGTCAAGCTGCAAGCTCCCTTTGTCACAGCCTCCTGGAGATTTGATAGTGCGGATCCGCTTCCCTTCCAAGTGATACAGCAGTTTCTGACTGGGGGGTTTAATGGTGGTGTGGTTGCTGCTATTGCATTTGCCTCCCCAAGTGCATTTAAACACCTCCACATCGCGCACACCCCATTACTCCCACCTTACACAAGGGTGCTGTGCTCTCGAGCACCAGGACAGCAGCCATGGCATTACAGACTCTGGCATGGAGCGTCGTTTGGCAGGAATGTCATCTGCCAAATCATCCCATAATTACGTTTTATGTTAATGACCAAGCATGCAGTATTCCTTTTGAAATCAAAGGAAGGCTTAAAATGCGTTTTTGAATACTTTCAGACCATGGTCAGGTCACAGTTTGGGAGTTGAATTAAACTGATCTCATTTGTGATCTAATTGAGGTTGGCAACAACCTTAGCAGTAGCAATAACATACAAATACAAATCAAAGAGCAGAATTCAGCAAATCAGATCTTTTGCTTGAATCCTGCCTGGGAGTTATTCTCCGACTGCCAACAGAGAAGTTAAACTTTGTCCTGCTTCTCAGCGGCAGTGCGAGCCTTGCATATTTTCCGGGTCTGACAGGAAAGTTGGGTCGGAGGGATGGGGACACAAAGGCGAGAAGGGAGCTGGTGCCTCCTCGGACAGGAGTGAGGCACAGCGACTCGTCACGTATGTTTCTGGAGAGCCCAGTGGCAGAAGGCGCAGGAGGCGTAACGGGGGAATATGGCTAGGAAGGGCTAGGAGGAGGAATAGGTGGCTGCAAACAGATTATTCCAAGCGGAAAGTCGAGGCAGCTCCCTTATCTTTACATCTATGGCTGCGGATTCCAGGAATGTAATTACCAGCGTGGTTGCGAATTGTTGACAAATTTCCCCGGGTCTGTCGGGAGCGGCTGTTGCGAGCGGCGGGGCTGCAGCCGCGGCCGGGCCGGCAGCGGCCCCGACGTGCGGGACTGTGCGGGCACAGGGGCAGCCCCGGGGCGGAGCGGGGAGGCTCCCCCCGGGCACAGCATCCCCGGCGGGCTCCCGGCTCAGAGCCGGCATGCTGCGGGTCACATCCCTCCGGAACCGCCCCGGGGACCGCCCTGCAGGTGGGGGGCTCGGCGGGGCGCAGAGCCCCGGGGAGCATCCCCCGCTCGGCCCCGGCAGCGCTGCGCGGAGCGGTGCGGAGCGGTGCGGAGAGGAGCGGAGAGGAGCGGGCTGCGGGCGCTGCGCTGGGGCGGGGGCGTGCGGAGCCGCCTCGCTCCCCCCGCTCCGGCCCCGGGGCAGAGGTGTGAACCGCCTCTGTGGGGCGGGGGACGGGGCACACACCCCCGCGGTGCCGGCGCTGCCGAGAGCGGCGCTCGGGGCCGAGGTGCGAACCCCTCCCGGGATGCCGCTCTCGGGATGCCGGGCCCCCCTCGCCTCCCTCGGCCCCGGCTCCCGCGGCGGCGCAGCCCCAAACTTCGTTCCCAGGAGGGAGGGAGCGCAGGGGAGGCGGCTCGGCGCTGCCTGCGCTCCTCCCGGCTCTGGGGCTGCGAGTGTGTCCTCAACTCCCCCCCACACCCCTCCCCTCCTCCGGGCCATTATTTTCTTTGACTAAAACCTGTTTACTCGCCTCTTTGTTTTTTGACGTTAAACGAGTTTCCATCTCCTACTCTTGCGGATCTCTAAGAAATAGATAAACCATTATATTTCCCCCTTCCCCCCCTCCCGCTCGTATTTTAAAGCAGCGATCCTGACAGCAGTACTATTATTGCACTTTATGTTTTAGTGGATGTTTGCTGTTGCTAGTTACAGCAACACTTATCATAAGACAGCAAGAAAAGAGTAGTCCCTGGTAATTAAAGTAATGAAATATTCATTTACTCTACCTTTTCAGTAGTCTCACAAATTAGGCTGCTACATTTAATGCCTGCACTGCCTCTGTTTTTATTATAATGGCAGCTTTCGCATCTGCAATTAGGACTAATTCTGACAGTTACAATTTCTGAGGGATGGTAAACAGTGAACGAGATGTGCAGCAGTGGTATTACACGTGAAAAGCCCTTGTCTCTTTAACCTTGTTGTTTTTTTTTCTCGCAGAGGTTACCTTTTCCCGATGGTGCAAAATCGACTTGACATAACTGTTCATCAGTTTCAGGGTTTTCCCTGGAGGTATTTGCATCAAATCAGCCCAGTCAAGCTTCAAGTTGAAATTGGCAGCCCAGAAACTGACAGGGTAGGGACTGGGAAAGAGACAGCTAAAGTGCAGGCAGCGAGCTGACAGCAGCGGCGGGCGGGCAGGGGGAGAGGGCTCAGCACCCGGGGCTGCTGCCCCCCGCTCCCCCGCACCCCCCCGGGCACCCCCGGGTCCCCCAGCCCCACCCTGAGCCACCTCCGAGGGGCTGAGAGCTGGGAACCCGTCCCGGGGCCGCTGGCAGCCCGGCTGGGGAAGGGCTGCGTGTCAAAACCCCCATAAATTGGGGGGAAAAAAGTGTTGGGGAAAAGAGAGAAGTGGCGAGTTGAAGTTGCTGGCTAACAAGCTGATTCTGCTGCGGTTCTTGACGGAGCGGTGTTTTGCACTAGGACTGTTAAGAGAAGCTTGTTAATACCAATGAAAACGTGTTTTGATCAGCTACAGAAAAAAACACCCCCCCTCAAAAAAAAAACCAACCCAGAGAGCCATTCATCTGCAAAGATAATTGCATTAGAATCAAAACAAACATTTCCTTGAATATGTTATTTCGTTTATCCTCTGTCACGGGGAGGAGGGGGTCTGCAAGCAGGACAATGTGAAAATTAATTTTTAATAGATTTTTGGACAAATTGGGATCGTTCCCTGTGACACCCCTCCCACCCTGAAAGAATTTTACTTATTTGCAAATAATTCCAAGTCTGATGTAGGGTGGAAGGGAGCAGCACACCAAGTAACAGGCAACTCCACCAAGACCCATTCCCTCCTAAGAGGTGAAAAAGAGCAAAACTGCATTACTTTCCTGAGGAAGCAAGCTGACAATATATACACTTTTCTCCCTAAATATATATCAGTAGTCTTTACCAGATGATTAAAAATCCCTCTCACTTCTCCTACCAGACTTGTGCTAAAGTAAGCCTTGCTTTCAAACAGTTTTTCAGCTGTGTGTGTGACAGGCATTGGCTGATCTGCTGATGCCCATTCGACAGGCACTGTTGAGCTAAAGTGGTGTGACGGCACAGTTTTGTTAAGCTGTGAACAAAGGGCTGGAGATGCCTCGCTGGCATCATCCATGTGCATATTGGCCTTGTCACAGTTTTGCTTGATTTAATGCTCTGTTTATTCCTAGATATTAGAACTTAAATTCCAAACAATATGTTTTCATATACCGCACACAAACTTTATTTTAAAAGCTTTTGCTCCCGAGAACCACAGATTCGTTTGTCTGCCCAACATCCGTGCGGCAAACGCTTAAAACGTAGCTCCCAGAAAAATAGGTGGCCTCTTAACTGTTATCCAGTTAAAAAATGGGATTTCAGTTTTAAAAAGTCTTAGAAGGGTAAAAGATTTATTTCTTCTTTGATCATTTGTTGAGAGTTGTTATTTATTTCAACAGTGGATTTTCTTATAAGCTCCTGAGGAGAGGTTACCCCGTGTGCAGGCAGGGCGCGGGGTGGACTTTTCCAGTGCCCATATCATCCCAGCAGTGATGCTGGGATAAAAGCAGCGTCCTGCAAATACCTGTAAGCATAGTCAGGGGACTATTGGCAGGCAGAAAGACAGCTGGGTTAGTGGAGGGGAGCAGGAAACCGGATTAAGATTAGAATATGTATCTGCATGTTCATTAGATGGCCACAACTTTGTATCTCAGCAGCCCATCAAGAGAAAATGTGAGCATGTGGAGCTATATTTAGCCTTGGTTCTCTTCTCTTAGAGATGCCGCAGGTTTTATCTGGAGAAAGTTTTGGGTTTTTTTCTCCCCTTCTTCGTCGCCTTTCTAAACTCCCTTCAGGTTTGCTGCAAGTGTTTGCTAAGAGATTAGTTAGGCAGCTTCCATGGCGGAGGTAGCCCTGGGAGGCAGCTCGTTGCTGGGAGGAATGCTCAGTAGGTCAGTGCGTGAGGATAGAAGGAGCTGCCCAACTGAGGCCAGGGATCAGGTATTTTCCTCTTTGTCTCCCACCAGAGACAAAGTGCTTATGGAAAGGTTTGTGGTGAGACATCAAATCCCAGCAGGAGCACAGATGTTCCCACTTTTACAGGCTTACCAATGAACATTTCAGCTTAAACAAGTTTATGGAATAAAAGATTTATTTCTTTTTCCTTAGTAGATGCAGCATCTTAGTTGGACTGCGCAAAGATTTTATCACTCCAGACACTCAGAGCCCTTTGGTCCAGGGCACGGGGCTTTACTTGAGGGCTGTGGGTAAGGATGGGAGAGAGGGAAGGAGGGGGCGGGGGGAGCGCTCAGCAAAATGAAAGTATTCCTTCTCCAAACAGTGCAGTCTAGAGCCTAAATCTGAAATTGAATCTGCTGAGCAAAACCTGTACAATTTTTCTACCTGCCCTCAGTCTGCTTCCTTTCAGGGATGACAGTTTTACTAACTGAAATGAATGGGCTCTCTCGCTCGGGTACCTTTCCTCAGTGCGCGTTTACATCGAGTACTTCAAACACAGAGCTGGGTGATATATGTAGGGGGACAGCTTGCACAGAATAAGCTTTAATGGTTAATTTTTGTATAGCTTTATAAATGAAAGGGACTTAAACCTACTAGCAGTATAGATCACAAGACCTTATGTGGTCTATTCTTCTCTAGATGCACAAGAGATTTACGTGCCTAAGTCCCATAAGAGTTAATGGGAGTTACGCATGTAAATCTCTTCCACAGTGAGATAATAGACCCTTTTATGTATGGATAGCTGGATTCTTACAAAAATCACCTACTGAACAGTAGACTTTATGTCCTGCCCTCTTAACAAATATTTATAAAGCGAACAGGCCAGCAGATGAGACCAGGAGCCCCCCAAGTTGCCTCCAAATCACAGAGACCTCTGTGCTCCCATGGAGACTGTCCCAGGTCTGCCTCATCCACATCCTTCCTGGTCTCAGTGCGCTGTGGGTGACATTGCTGGTCTGGCTGGGATGTGGTCTCGCAGAGACTGTTGTGGTGTCTCACTTCTTGGCAAGTCCAGCTTGGTGGAGGCTTCTTGCTGTGTGGATTGCACAGGAGATCAGGAGGGTGAGAGCTGCCACCTCTCTTCTGTAAACGTCAGAGTGCACCTTCCCTGTGTCTTCCCTGCCCTCAATCCACCTCTGCTGGGGGATTTACAGCCCCAAGGTGGGAGACCCCCAGCAGGACCGTCCTGGCTGGCTGGTAGAGCACAGTGGTGGTGGCCCTGTGTCCCAAAGCCCAGGTGCTGCTAGTGCTGCACATCTGCTCCCTTCCCGCTCCGGTGCGACCTCGCTGCCTGGGAAAGCCAGCAGGCTTTGCCGCCAATGGGAACGGTCTCGCTCTTCTCCGTGGGGATATATATATATATAACTTGGCCGGTCTGGGTCTGCCAGCCATGAGTCAGATGGAGATCTCTTCCCCCTGTAACGTGTAGCTGGAGAGAGCCGGTGCCACCACACACGCGTGTCAGGAGCGATCCCCGCATTTTGCGAGCCGTGGCTCTTTTTGCCATCATTGTTTCTTTCCATCACTCTCCTGCTCCTTCCCGATAGCGATCTGAGGGAGTTGGGCAAGCTGCAGACTTGCCAGCCCTCAGCTCCCAGGCCTGGCAAAGCATATTCTGAAAAAAAAAAACAAAAACCCAAAACAACCCTCTAACCCTTCCACTGTGAGACTATCAGATTAAATCCAAGGGTTTCTACCAGCGGCAGGATGGGAAAAGCCCATTGTTTGTTGATTATCGTATCATCAGCCGCGGCTGATACGAGGATGCTCAAGGAAAACACACTTCGGTTACAGTTGATTTTCAGATTCCAAAATGGTGCTGCAAAGTCTGTGCATGCCTAATTATATTTTATGCTAGGCTGTGCAATACAAAATGTATGCTGCAGCAATCAGTGAGTTAACAGTATCAATCAATTTGTAAACAGATGAAGTCACTCATTCCCAAACTGGTTTTCCAAAAACAATTACTAAATTACAATAGAAAAAAATTGTACAGTTACTGTATTTGTGTGCTGTGTTACAATCAACATACCAGGGAAACAAAACAATTTAATGCAGAAAAATCATCATTCATCTATATTATAATTGCTTCTTTTTCACATCTACAGGGCGGTTAATTAAAATTGTGATTAAATGCGGTCGCGCTGCCTAAGATGTCTTGCCCAAAACAGGTGGTACAGAATTTAAAAGTAAAAAAAATGTAATTAGCATTGGAAATTGAGAAATTGCCTGTAAGAATCAGTGTTAATTTCAGTCAGTGATGAGGTAATTTATAAATGAATGCAGTGGAGGCTGTGCAAATGCACAATTGCCTTCCTGCCTATTCTTAGCATTCTCAGCATGCAGGTGAAAATGTTTTCAAAATATTGAGGTAATTTGAAAATCAATCCGTGCATTCTGTATCTTTCTTCCTCCCCAGTCGCAGCAAACGCTGAATGAATGCTGCCAGAGATGGCACAATGTATCAGTTCTGCACTTTTTGGGGAGTGATATTCCGTGTGTCGTGGCATCAGTTGGAGTTTAACTACACCAAATGTTTGGCTAAGATCCTTTACAAAGGCCAAAAATGTTGATTGAAGTCCCCAGTAATCCCGAATGTCTCCAGCTCCGGTGTGTGTTTAAACGATGTGGTATCAAAAAAAAGTAACAGCAACCTGCAGCGAGTTGAAATAGTGCAGCAGAGATACCAGGAAATAAAAGAGATGCTAATACAGCATGGAAATCATAATGATTTCTCGTTTAAAATTAGTACAGCACACTCGAAAAGCCTCGGTAGTACTGATGCTTTCTGTAGGAACTCTCTTTTTCAACATGCATTTCAAATTTCATCCTGCAACCATGAAAGAATTGTTAACTAGGTTATGCATACAGAGATTTTCCCTGAGATGAACTTTGTTTATCGGCATTTCGGTGCTTCCTCCTAAACTTTCAGCCAGCAAATGAGAAATGCTAATTCCTAACAACAACAAAAAAATACGACCTGCAGATACAAAAAGCTGGAGGCAAACCTGACAACAAACAGATATTAAAGATTTAAAATCTTCTTGACAGTCAAAAAAAAAAAAAAATCCAAGGCACACATTGCTGGAATTGACATCTCCATGATTTGAACAGTCCTCGTCCCCCTACTCGACTCCACAGAGAGCCCTGGCTTAGTTGTCCCCCCATCCATTTAAAAATAACTCAGACTTTCGATAATGTGGATTGCTGGGCTGGAATATGGGCAAGCAGTTGGAGTTTTTGAGCAAGAACTTACAGGTGTTGGTATCAGGTTGCTGTAAAACACGAGCACAGTGGCTTTTGAACAGAACATGCTTTAATTAAAGCAAGCTGGTCTTCCTGCAGAAAGCCTGATCTACCCATGTAATTTAACTATTGAAGCCCTTTCTATTAATTTTTCCTTGACATATAATAATGAACTTTTCTTCTGGCTGACACTTGGTTGTGGCTTTTTTTTTTTTTTTTTCCCTTTTGATAAGCCCTGCGCACTTCAGAGGCGATTTCGATGCTATTTAATTTACTCATACAAAAACCCCTGGAAGGGGATTAGGCCCATGAAGGGACAAGGGGAAGGCCACGCCGTGCTGGTCCATGCTGGACTGCTGGGATGCTGTGGGGAGGCTGCAGCCTGGATAGGCAGAGGATGTGGGTGGATACGTGGTGGGATGCTCTCCCGTGCTGGCCGAGCTGGGGAAGGTGAGTGCAGCATCAAGTGCTCTCCAGCAAGTCAATTAACCTCCCCGTGCTCATTTTCCATGTCTGAGACAGGGAAATACTGCTGGACTCATTCACAGGGCTTTTGCAGAGCTTAATATCTCCAAAGCACTCTGCCATTCTGTGGGACTGAGGAAGAGCAAGTATCATCCGTTGTTTCGTCAGAGGGCGAGCGGATGCCAAGGAATTTGTCTGAGAAAATTACGACTGCATGTTCCTAATAACCAGAATCTCATAGTTTATTATACAACTGGTTATTCTAATTTAGAGGATGATATTGCTTTTAACTGCACCCTCCTCCCCAGTTTTCTGCCGCTGAATATAAAGAAGCGAAAGGTAATCACTGAAGCAATGATGATTATTGACTGAAAGGTATTTTACAATGTGAGCTCCGTTATGTGGAGCTTAGCAAGCAGCTGCACTGGTGCATTTGAGCTCCTTATTTTGGTATAGGGGCTCTAAAAATACATCAAAATCCCACTGGACTGGCATAGGTGCAAATCCTGACCCTACTGCAGTTGATGGGGATACCTGGGTGACTCTGGGGGGACACGGAACAGCAAAGTAGGGTTTGATGCCCATGGCTGGTTTTAGTGGAAAACTGCAGGGTCAAGGTGGTTTGGGAATTCAGGCTCATCAAACCAAGACTAAGTTTTGGGCTTTTTCTTTTCTGTCTTATGTGAACTCGAAGGAAAGCAGGAGCTCAGGTACAGCTCTGCTGCCATAAGCCCGTCCTCAACCCCAGCCACATCTTTGGAGTTTTCTGGGCCTGTTCCCATGAGGAAAGACCAAATGCCATGAGAAACATAAGCAGGATTTGGCCCCGAACAGGCAGTGCTTACTGCTGGATAAACTGAGCCATAGCCATTGTAGTGGTGGGGAAGTGCAGTGAAGGAAAAGTAGCTTTGCAGATTCCTAAAATAGAAAGTAAACGTAAATATTTCTACTTTGCATGTCAGATTTCAATCACTTCTCAAAACAACTGAGCTTCTTGATTTAATTAATTACGACTTCTTCTTTATTTTTTTTTTTTTTTTTCCTTGTGTGTGTCTTCAGAAAGAGCCAAATGAAAATATCCTCTTTGTTTCCCCTTTGGAACTACTGGAGCTTTCCTCGAGTTTTAACTCTTCTGCCACCCCAACACCCTCAGCCTTCATTTTTCTATGCTCGTCTTATCGCTGCTGTCCCATGGCAAGCCCCAAAGCCTGGAACATTTTGTAACGACTATGTGACAAATTGTTGGGCTTTTATTCACGTTGGACATCTTTTGCCAGGACTGCTTGTTGTTTTTTCTCTTTGGCTGTGTCATGGGACCAAAGGTGGCTGCTTTTGTGCAGCATGTCAAATCTGGTTAACATGCAGCCATTTATCTTTAAAACCCACTCCTGCACAATGGCAGGGGTTTATTGGGCCACTTGTATGGGCTCCAAGCATAAAATATATATACATATATATATATATACACTAAATTTTTTCTGTGCCATCCTCTCTATATGTGTGGATGCACCTCGGGCTGAGGCACTGCGGTGAGCAGGTCATGCAGCAGACAGGATGTTTCATAATTTTGGGAACCTTTTAGAGACAAATTGTACAGGGCAAGTGTAGTGTAACTGAACTGCTGGTTGCCCAGTGAAGTGTAGAAAATCAGATACAGCACAGCCTGAAAGAATGAAACGAGAATTCATATCTATGTATGTACACGGTACTTTATAAACAATTCATATACAGAGAAAAACACATTTATTCTCTTTTTCTCTGCTTATATTTGAGGATTGTGCATGGGGTGTGTGTGTGTATAAATGTGTTTCTGTGCATGGTATATATTCATACAAATAATATGCCACGGGATATGGGGATAGTTGTATGTGTGATGCATTTATATGCATAAGTGGTAGGTTTGCAGGTTAATGCCTGCTTGACTCTCTGTGTGTGTGTGTAAATGATGGAAAGGTGCTCAGCATGATGAAAAGATGAATTATCCGAGAAATAAAATAAAAAAGCCCCAAACTTCCACAGCAAAGTTTGCTGTGGGTGTTTTTCTAATATATAAGTCACGCAGAAACACTTCTGATGAACATAATTTCCTTATAGATATGGCAATAATTATCAAATAAAGAAGCTGAGAAAGAAATGGGAAAGTTTGATTCACCACGAAAATGAGGGCTGGCTGCTAAGTCTTGGTGCCTTTTTGCAGTGGAAGCATTTGAGATAGCAGGACTCAATGTTTTTTTAATGATTTGCTGCGTTGTGTAATAATTATACATATAGTGCAGTGAGGTTACTTGGAGGAACACCACACTATGTATGGGGTTTTTTTTTAGTAAAGGACCCAAAAGATTGCTTTTCACTTTGAAAACAATCCCTAATATCAGGAAAATGCTCTGTTTGTTTATGCGTACATAATGCAAGTTTGTCCGCCTGGGAACTGCAGCAAATGGGAGAAGTATGCATGGATTTCACAGGTAACAGGATTACGTGGGCACATAATTGATCCATTTGGAGAAAAAAATGACAGTGCTCTAAAGATGCCTAGGCTTTGGAGATGGAGTTTATGAAACAGGCATTTGTAAATTCAAAGGAATCAATATGTCAATTTTATTACATCTCAGGACCAGCTGGGCATTAAAGGAGCAGTAGCCTTTTTAAAATTGCAGCTGCGTATTCTTGCATTGTGTACCTTTCTTAAAAGGCTTTGAATTTCAGAAAACGTACTTTTAGCAGCGCTTTGCACCTTTTCAGTGACTGGTCTGCATGGACAAAAAGAAAAAAAAGACACAAAACATTACATTGTGTTAGTTTTCCTCTTAAGCCTCGATTGGTAAAAACTGCCAGGCTTCAATTACACCGTACAAAATTCTTACTAATAAATATACACATGGAAGGAGGCAAATGCTTGTTCCTATCCCAGAGGTTGAAAAAAATATTTCAGGTTTTACATCGAGGGCTCAGCACATGTTGCTGGGGTGGCGTTATAACATGAGATACCTGAGAGCATCCATTAAATTCTGCATATGAAATATGGTCTGAATCACTGTAAAATGATATCTTCTCTTCCTTCTCAGGAGAGTTTAAACCCCAAGATGATTAAATTTAGTGAAAAGCTTAGTTGTTTGGCTTATTTTTTTTTTTTATTTTTTTTTTTTTATTTCCAGAGGACAGCAGTCTTCAGCTGTCCAGATTTGGAAAGGCGACTTTTCACACAAATTTGCAATGTGCAGTGTGGAGGGAGATGTTGAATTTGGGTTGCAGCAGCGGTTGGTGCCCATAGTCTCTCAGCCTCAAAGAGGCTCTGAATCCCAAAGAGCCATTCTCAAACAATTTAGAGTTTTGGACAGCAGGTTATCCAAGGAACAGTTGTGGTTTTCTAGAATATGTTGCACACTCTTCTACCTGAAAGGCATTTGAGTGAGAGCTGTGTTGGTAAATTCCAGTTATGTCTGAAGGTTTCAGCAGGTGTCGTGTTGTCTTCTCTCCTCTGTTTGCTGGAGATGTGCTTGTGGACCTGATGGCTACAGCTACTGTGCAACTCCAAACTGATTATTAACAAATCACTGATTTGGGGTACCAGTCTCTGACAGCTCTAGTGCTTCCACACATCTGAAAATACACTTTGAAATATTTGAGCCTTTGATTTCAAAGAAGTGGTACCTGAGATTAATAACCACTGCTCCTTGAGACTTCTCTGCCTTCTCACTTTCTCGTTTATCATGACTCTCTCTGATCTTCTATCTCCATCTCCTTTTGCACAGTTTCTTTTTATTTTTTTTTTTTTTTTTTTGAGCTTACACTTTTCAGACCGACCTGGCTACAGACAAGGTCTCTCTATGGTGCTCCAACCTGCTCAGTAATTCTACTTTTTCTTGCTTGAGGATCTCTGCTTTCTACAAGGTACGGTTACAGTCTTTGTCCAGTGGTCTGCTATTATTTAACCATGTAGATGTAAATTAAATTATGGGGAAATCCTACCATAAATGGGCTTGCTATCATTGTAGAATCAGGGGATCATCAAATGGTTTGGGCTAAAGGGACACAAAGATAATCTATACATTCTAGCCATTATATAAAGTAGGTGGAGTATTCTATATACTTATATTCTAGTCTAGCTCCATTTCCCCTCAACAGACATATTAAGTGAACATGAAAGATTAAAAAGTCAAGTTTTCCCTGAAAGAGTATAGAGCAGTAGACACAAACCATACTAGCTGGTTAAGCAGTGTTTTGTGGTCACAGATTTAGCATGAATCAAAGCTTCATTGTGAATGATGTACCGTTAAAACATTAAAAAAATTAATGTACTAAAGAAGACATGGAAAAAGAAGTTCACAGTGCTTTCATAGAAAGTTTTGGCATCATAGAAAATACAGATATTTTCTGCCAAGAAGTGATTCTCAGAACTGATGTGAATACACAGAAATCTATGCATGGAAACTATATAAACTCAATAGATAGAAGTTTATAAAACTTTGGAAGTTAGACTTCCTTTCAGTGTAGCTTTGCTTGCATGCTTGGTGTAAAAGGTGTGATGTTGGACAGAGCTTGGAGAAACCTGGTCTTGTGGAAGGTGTCCCTGCCCATGGCAGGGGGTTGGACCTGGATGGTTTTAAGGTCCCTTCCAACCCAAACCATTGCGTGATTCTATGTACACACATTGTTCATCTCAGCCCTCTACTAGTGATGAGATGTTCACACAAGCCTTAGTTGCAACTGCTCTAAACTCACATTTTCCAAGCCCCACTGCAATCTTCACTCAGAAGATGTCACTCATCCCTTTTCATTCTTGGTAGAGGAGAGTAAACGAAGGTAGGAAGAGTTGAAGGGACTTGGTCAAGGCGTCCCAGCGGGAAGCAGCTGGAACTAAAAACCAAAAAGAAATAAAAGTACAGGTCATATTATGATCCTGGTTACCTCTGCACAGTCCCAGAGCCACTCTGTGGATGGGCAGACTTTACATTTTGTCCATTCTTTGAATCTAACTCTAGAAGCAGAACAAGGCCTCCCAACGATAGGGTGGAAAAATGGCGAAACGCAACCCTGCCATCCACCTGATTGATGGTCCCTCCACCGAGATCATAACAGCTTCTTCAGAGACTTTTACAGTCTCTGCAGAAGTGGGGGAGGCAGTGCCAATATCCGCAGATCATTGGCATGATAGACCGTAACGGCTTCTTCGGAGCCGTTCCGGTCTATCGTGTCAATGCGTACTTAGGGAGTCCTCAATGCATGGATCATTGACACGGCACTACATAACGGCTCCTTAGAAGCCATTACTGGGTATCAAGTCAATGCATACTTAGGGAGCCCTTAATGCACGGACCCACGCAAGTTGACTTGCTCTGAATACTAACAATCCTGGGGAAGAGTAGTTACTGCCTATGCCATGGAGGGGGATTATTAATACCGGCCTGTGACAGCTCGGCTCAGGCTCCACGCTCCTGACACCTCCCTGGGAGAGGTGAGGCCACTCCCGGGCTGGAGCGCTGCATGGGAGAGCCCAAAATCACTGAACTTTTGCTCCTCTGCTGACATCTTTTTATTTCATAAAATATGCACCAGACAGAAACGCTCTCAATTTGAGATGGGAGAGCCAAGAGGCAGCCCAGGATGAAACATTTAAAGTTAAAGCTTTGAGAATAAGCAGTTGCAGTGGGAATTCTGGCGGACCCTTACACACGGAACAGAAGTTCTCTGGACTTTACTCCTCTCAACTACTTCACTGTAGTTATCTAATATTCCATATATTCACGATGACCCTTGCGAGATGCTTAGCATCAAGCTGGCAAAACTGACACTCTAGAAGGAGAAATTGTTAAATATCCCGTCATCCAGTGAGCAGCTTGTCTTGGATTTGTTGACCCGCTCTCTGTGGAACATTGTCTGAGACTTCCCAAATCATCACCATGTCTCTGCTTTGACCTGCAAAGGCGCATCCCCTTCCTTTGGCTTCCCCCAGACAAGAGATCTCCGTACCGAGTTAAAAATGCTTCTAGTTTGCTGTTGTTGATATTTTTCTTTTGTGTTCTGCTTGCTGACTGACATCTGCTATCATGCTAAGCAGGTGTTCCTGTGTAAACGAACGTGCCCTGTTTGTGTTTCGCCATCCTCGCTACTGCGCACCCAAATGAGCAGCATGATTAAGAATCCTGTAAATTTTTGAAAGGAAACGGATGGCTGCCCTACTAGAACATAATTACACCGTTCCAACATCCGCAGCTCACTGCTGCAGCCGAGTTGGAGAACAGCAGAAATTAATAATATATAATAGCATCATTCTCGTAATTTATAAATGAAATAAAGTAGAGAGGAGATTCTGCTGATATGCATTTTCTTCTTAATTCTGCAAGACAAAGTATAGATTAGAATTTTACTGGGGTGAAACCTGGCCAGCAATATCACACTAGTTGCAAGTGTAGGGCCTGATTCATGAGAGGAATTCTGCTTAGGGAAAAGAGCTAATATCTTTTATTGGACTAGGGGAAAAAATGAGTATACAAAGCCCTCTAAAGACTGCCCCTAAAGCAAGGAGGGCAGGAAACCTCCACAGATCCTCTACCCACTTTTTAGCTTAATTCATTTGTAGGTAACGCAGGAAGAGTTTGCTGCACGGTGGAATTTTTTTTCCCTGGATAAAATAATACATTATCATAGGTCACCCCCTCAGAGTGCAGAGATGATTAATCAGCTAAAGATGTTGTCTAATCTCCCATTTTTGTTGAAAAACAGCAATGTTTTCAAAAATAATATTTTGATCTCCAGAGATGTGCCAAAAGGAGCTGTACAGCGAATCCCTGCTCAAGCCAAGCCTTGGAATTGGTGCTCTAATCTCTCCTCTCAACCCCTGCTTAAAAAAAAAGATACAACTTTGTGAAGACAAAGACATATTATTTGTAAAGACTAGGCTGTATGACTTTTATTTTTTCCACTGCATGTTAAATGCCTTTTATTTTACTTCTGCAGCTGGCCAGATATACTCGTCTGGGTGATGGCCCAGCTGAGTTCTACTCTTCCTGGGATAAACTCATTTGGGAGAGCTACCAAAACCCCACAGAAATGTTTACTTACAGGTTATTTACGGATATTTTTATCAATTTGGACACTGTAAAACTCTGAAGAATGATAACTGCTTTGATGGGAAAGGTCAGCACAGGCTCCCCAAGTTTAACGCAGTAAACACAAATGTACCCAGAAATATTTCTATTTTAAACTAAGGAATATGTTTGAGTCTTATTCTTCTAAAGGGCCCCCTTAATAATTTGTTTCTGAGGAAATATGTGTATATACAGATTTATTTCATTAACAGGTATTTATTTAAGTGGGCTGCACTGTATTTAAATCTCTGAATAGTTTCCATTACTTCCTCCGCTCACTTACTTCAAGTTGACTAATTTTAATAAGGCTAAGGTGCCTAGGGTCTTATTGAGTGTTCAGTTTGATCAATATGGCTAAATTAAAATAGTGCAAAATATAAGCAAATGCACTCTAACAACTCAGTGAAAAATGTGGAGTGCACCAAACATTGATTAGTGTTCCACAGACATTAATTTGTTGTTTTAAGCACACTAATGCTGCTCAGAAGCTGCTCCTACCTCAGGCACACCATCCACCCCTGTGCAGCCCCATTGGCTTTCACGACACTGCTCTCAACCGCAGAGAATTTGGCTCTGTATCCTGCAGAAAACAGCTCTGTGCTCACCAAACCTGGCCCATTCCAGGAGGAGCAGCGTTTCCTGCGCTGCTCGCAGAGAAAGCTTGGATCACACCTAAGGGGAGCAGAAGGAGGACAGGTCCGATTATTTGCACGAGTGGAGACTGTTTAATAATCATATTCATTATGAATTTGGGGCCATACATCAATTCTATACGTGCATTTTCAAGACAGGCACAGACTCTTAGGGAAGTGGCTGTACGTGCAAGGAGGTATTTGTTCTTGCCCTTCTGTAACACCACAATATTATTGTCATGAAAGATTAATGTCAACCCCCACCTGGTATTAAATTGCTTTTGGTAGCCCTTGCATTCATGTCTTTCTGCACAAGACAAAACCACTTTTAAAGTAGCTACATGCATCCTCAAGTGGAATTACTGTTATTACTGGGTTACATTTTATTTTTCATACGCTGTAGTTGTTGTGGTAGGTGTTCTTTTCCCATGGATATGATGTTTGGAGCAACGATATGGGATCAGAAACTTAATTTTAGGGCAGGATAAAAAGGCATACTTTAGAAAAAAAGGGTTTTATCATAGCATTGTTGATAGATGTTGTACATGTTAATTATATGATCTTTTTTTCAACCTCTAACAAAAAGCTGAGCTTTCCTCATACCAAAAATAATTAGATTTTCTTACTCATTCCCCTCCTTTCTCTTGGTTAGCAAAAGTCTGAGATTATAATATTTTGACATCCAATGCTTGCACAGAGAGTTTTTAATGATTTCTAAAAATACAACAACAACTCTTTAACAATTATACTTTCATATCTTTTTAGGCAGTTTCTGATATCTTTCTTGGTTTTTTCAGTATTTTTTCTCTCTACCTGTTGTGTGATCTTTCTGCTTATCTTAAATCTCCTTGGTAAGAGATATTTTCTCAAACAGTTCTTCCTCTCCTTGATACCATCTTGTCCTACATGGCCAGAAAAAAATTTCACATGAGCAGAAGCTCATTTAGTGGGAGGTAAATCAGCAAAGAAAGAAAGATAAAAAGAAATAAACAGGAGAAAGTTTGTGTGTTTTAAAAAAAGAAAAACAAAAACTTGAAAGCAAATGCAGTCACATTTAGGAGAAGTATATTCTGTGAAGATGGATTCAAATATGAAAAGCATTTCTCTAGTTTAAACTCCCCAAGTAGAGTTATAAACAACAGAAACATTTGAAAGTTTCCCCCCACACACACATTTTTATTTTTTTTTTTAAATAAAGCTGAATCTTCAGCTTCTTAACCTTCCACATGACAAGTAGAGCACACTGTGCAAAAATAATTTTTAAGTCTCTTAACAAATATCTCAAGTGAGGAGGACAGCCCAAGTGCAGAAGAATTGACTTTTCATTTGTAACTACGCCAAAAAAATTGCTTAGGATTGGTTGACGTTGTTGATGTTTAGCTTTGGTGCGTGACAATCTTGATTTTTTCCATCATTTTACATGTTTGGAGTTTTTAATATCAAAGGTATTGCTCTCTGTAAACAAGTGTAAGTTTACCAAGGCAGCTTCACTTACACTCTTCCCTTGTAATCAGATGTGAAAATTACACCCTCCCTTTTGGCTACATGATAATTATACATTTCAACATACAAAGGATTGTCTCTGTTTCAGTTGCTGGGATGAAACAAGTGAAGGCACTTGGGAAAATATATTATTATTTTAAAGAACAGTGCCATAGCTGTTTTTAGTAAAAGTGAAGTTTGTAATCACAACTATGATCAAGATACTTTGATATTTACACATACAAACATGTATGAGAGAGAGCAAGAGAGAGAGAGAACAGTTGAAAATAAAATTAAATGAAGTTTCATGAGCACAGAAGGTGAAACTCAGCCCGTGTGCCCAGGGCCAGCAGACAACTTTCTCTCTGCTTAACTCTCACCAAAACTCTATCCTGAGGGTGAATTTTATCTCAAAACCATAATTTATTTGGAAAATTTAACAAAGTTTCTCTGGCTTTGTCTTTCTTTTCTCCTTCTTTCTCCTGGCTGTTCTATTTCACTCACTTAGAAACTTAGCCTGAATTGCTTGTGCATCTATCAATTTCCTTGCAAATGCTGGGTGCAGAAAGAATTCAGAATTAAGCATTGCTCGGAAAGAGCTGTGGGAAAAAAATTACATATGCAGCAAAACATGTTAGAGTTGTGTTTTGACAGTTTCATGACCAAGCCAAAAAATATACATTTTTTTTTTGTACCTGGCGCAGTTTCACAAAAATGTCCCCTCAGGGAATAGTCATTTTTTGTCAGAATCAACTGTTTATTTACTTAAAAATCGAAAAGTTTTGCCTTGCATTAGAATCAGAGTTGCTGAAGGTTAAAGTGCAAAATCAGCTCGCTGTGTAAAAGCATGGTTTGTGTCACAAGGGAGGGATAGAAGCACTAGCAGGGACACAGTGAAAACGGGGAAATGGGGAAGGTGAGGTTTGAGAGGTCTCTGCTGTGCACCCACAGTGGTGGGTGACTGCTGGGTGACTGCTGGGTGACAACCTGGTCCTGCCACCGCTGTGCCCGAGCCTGGTGGCAGTGCTTCAGTTGTTGACAGCCTGGCAGGGTTTGCATGGTGACAGGAGTGGTGGGAGCTTTGCCCATGGAGATGTTGGTGGCAGGAGTGTGAGTCCTCCCTCTCGTGCATTTTTCTGGGCAGGAGGCATCAGGAAGGACATGGGGCTTCCCACCAGGATAGTGCACACCAGCGGATGGAGTAACCTGAGGCTGACCTTGTGTCCTGCTCCCACAGTGCTGCCTGTCCCGTTTCTGTGTCCAAATCCAACCCGAATGTCCTGCAAAATGTGCTGGGAGAGCCCAGAGTGGGACTGTGGCTGCTCTGCCTGCCCTACCTGCAATAAGGGGGTACCCCCTGCCTCCCTCACATTATTCAGGCATGCTTGGGACAGAGCCCCAGGTCATAAACAACTCCTGAGATCACAGGAATATCACAAGATTTAATGACTTTTAAATCAATGTAATTGTACCAGTAAAGAAGAATTAGGTCTCCCGCCCTGAAGTTTTTTTCCCAGGGTAAAACTTGTTGTTCACAGCTGAGGGATGATTTTTCTTTCATGCTTACTTTTATCTGTATATGCACAAAAACAATTAATACTTTTTTGCCTGCATCAGTTGATAAGAGTGCAGATTAACAGAAATGCACTGTGTCAGATGCACTTTTGCCTATATAGTTACCTCGACTGCAGCTGCAAACTGTTGGGGCTGGCAGGCTGACCTCTCACACTGGCTGCCAGCCATGGTCAGTGAAGGATTTTGAAACAGTTTTTTTACTAGGATTTTTAACATAACTATTTATTTGGGGAAGCAATTTGCATCAGGGGAAAAAAAAACCCAACCCAAATGTAAATACAGATTTCCCCAGGAGATTAAAAGTAGTCCAAAACTAATAGCCTAATCTAATTCACATAATGATCATCAGAAATGTATCCGAGGGGTCTAATCCTTTCTCTCTCTGAAGTCAGGGACTCAATATACCTGTCTGAATTTGAGTTTATCCTTCATATCACAGTTACAGCAGGGTAGCAGCTTTTGTCTCTATGGTGAATAATATTTTGCAAATTAGTCTTCACTTAAAAAAAAAAAAAAAAAGAAATATATAAGGTGGGGAGGGAATCTCTCCTGACTCACACTCATGGGGCGGAGGTCACAGCCGGAGATACTCTGGTAGGAAATAATTGAGCATCACACCAAAAAATAACATGAAAACTGTGAGTCAAACTGAGGAAAAGGGAGTTATTCACAGATAAGGACAGTTCTTGATCCTGACCAAGCGTTATCGTTAAAGGTGTTCCTCCAGCCTCCTTAACTTTGCCTTTGTCCCCTTGGATTTATTACTTGTTCCTTTTCCCTGCCCATCTCCGAGGCTGCATGTTCCCCCAGCCTGACACATCAATACCCAGTCCACGGTGTTTTCACTGCTCCAAAATAGGCAGGACTGAGCCCAAAGCTGTGCTGTGGTGGGATGAGGGACTGTCAGCCATGGAGAAGTGGGGTGAGTTCTCCCTGCACCCCCTGCTCCTCACTGAGCTCTCTGGGAAAAGTTCTGTCCCAGCTTCCCAAAAGTCAGGTGGCCTTTTGCATTTGTGTTTTCCTTGAGTGGGGGGTCTGGGAGCCAAAATAATGTGCATATGGCTGTGCCATGCACCTTCTGAGATGATGAAGGAGCATATTGCTTATTTCCACAATCACGACCCCACTATGATACCTGGGGAATTTCTCAGGTGACAGAATGAAGCAATATCCGATATTTTTTTCCCAAAGCAAATATAAAATAACCCCTAAAAAAACTGCCCAGCAAACCAAAGTTGTTAGTCAGGGCAGAGACACCTCTTCCACCAGCACACAGATATGATATAGCTTTAATTTGTATTCATCTTGTCCACTGGGGCTAGAAGATGGAGGAGCTATTATGAAACCTTCTTTTTTTTTTTTTTTTTTTTTTTGAATTTGCTTTATTCACTGTTTACTATGCCGGGCTGACATGATATGATTTGTGCATTGCAGGGTCACAACAAGCTACTTGCAGGACAATTTGCTGAATCAAGAGGGTGATTGTGTCTGGTGCCAGTCAGTCGCAATTAGGGCCAGGATCAGGGAGGCCCAGAGCTTGTGTATCGTCTTGGGCAAACCTCATAGAAATCAGCTCACCTGAAACTAATTGTCACAACAGAGACCTTATGCAAATGAGCCCTAGGGTTAGCGTGGGAAAAGAAAAACTGTCGCAAAGATAGGTGACCTGCTGAGCAGGGGGTCTGTTGCTGGGGAAATCTTTGTTCAATGAGTTAAAAAAATGTTCGCATTGTTCCAAATCCAAGAAAAACGTAGCAGATCCTCTCCCTAAGAAAGCGTGGCGAGCACACTCATCTGAAAGTCCAATAAAGTGGCAGCCAGCTTTCGAGCCGGTAATAAATTGGAAGTCTTTATTCTTTATAAGGGCTGCAGAAGGAAAATGATTTTCCTTTGCAAAGGGGCCTTTAAAGTTTAGCTGCTCACAGTGAGACGGCGCTTAAAACTTTGCTGCCTGCCTAACCTGTTGGATCCCAGCGGATTTCCCGACCTGAGGTTTTAGCAGCTGGAAAAAAACATCCCTCTTGCTCCCGGGGCTGCTTTTGGGAAGGTCTGGCTCTCACACCGCAGCAAGACGTTGGGTGTGGAGGGCAGGAACAAACGGGGGAGCAGATCCATGCAGATTCTCCTGTAGAAATCTCTGGGGATCTGAGAACTCTCCAACTTTGAATGTCTCTTCTCTCAGTGCCTTCCCGCCAGTGAGACGGGCAGGTTTGAGGGTTGGAAACATAATCGTGAATTAAGCACATTTAACAACAGGATCACTGACATCTTGCACATGAAAACGGCTGTTTCTGACATGCTTCCCCTCTCTCTTTTTCTCCTCTGCCTCCAGCCCAGGCAGAGAAAAGCATAATTTTCAGCGAGCGCATTACACAACGTTTGTCTTGTTCACTCCTTCCTCTTTAACAATTTTTATGGGGGTTGCTCAACACGTTCTAAAATAGGACTGGAGACGATATAATAAAGTGCTGAACCGATGATATACGCGGCAGTTTATGCTGTCAATGGCAAACTCAAAAGAAAGGGATGCAACACGCTCCAAGTGAAGAAATGCAAGCCCGTGCCCTATAAGCACAGAGTGAGAGGCAGCCAGGGTATTTTTGCACGTAAGGCTTTTCCAAAGAGGTTGACGGGGACAGAAGCGAGATTAATTGCACTAAGAGATACTGGACAAATTTCAGAGCCACGAGCGGCTTCGCGCTATCATCGGAGGCAAAAGAATAGTTATTTTGTTTGGTTAATAATTAGAGCTGTGCTTTCGATGGGGCTGCTTTAAAGGGGTGAAATGTAGATGGTATCAGACCAGCAAGTTCGGAAATTAACTTTCTACTCACCAAACATCATGGAATAAGGATGGCTTAAAAGGAATGCAGATTAATCACCAACTTTTTTTTTTTTTTGATCTCTTTTGTCCCTTTACCACTGTCTGAAATAATTTCCACAAATAGGAGACGTTTCACAGTGGGTATGAAGTGCTCAGCTTTCACTCATCAAACTTTAATCGGAACTGCATTTTAGTTTTTGAATAAAGAACACTTAAAAAATTTAGATGCAAATTATTTTGCATTATTCATGCTCTAAGTGTCCTTGTAGATTTAAACACTTCTGAGGCCACCTTGATTCAAGTAATTACCTAGGCCCTCACTGCTCCATCATGAATAAGGTATTTTGTACAAGTAAAGTATGCACCCGATGAGCTTTTAAAGTGGCTTTACACTGAACTTGTGTATTGCTTCTCCTGCATGAGTGATTCGAACATGCGTCGCAATCTGTCTCAGGTGGGAAATCCTGGCAGAGCATCCATGAGTGACGGAAGGAAGCCTACCAGCCTCGGCACACACTATTTCTTTGTCTTCACAGAAGAATCTCAAAGTGATTCTCTCGCTCGAGCCTTGTGGCTCCTCTTGAAAGTCTGAGGGAGCAATAGCTGCTAGGAGAGAGAGAAATGACAGTCATTTTTTGGTTAACTCTTCATTCCCCACCCCAGCACCCCTCCGCCTGCTGCCTGTGCTCAGTCACTTAAGGCATTCACAGAAGATAATATAAGTCTTTCTACTTTTATGTAGCATTGTACATCTGCCTCCCCATCTGTCTGCTCAGCCTCCCTCCCCTCCCAGCTCTAGGTACCACCTGAGCGGGATTTTTCACACAATAGAGCCAGCCCAGCCCCGAGCAGCCTGGCTGGGAGCTGCTCCCAACAAAATTGGCTGTGGGAGGGCAGGCTGAGCCCACATCCACATGTACATTGCCAGCAAAATGAGCTTGCAAGAGTTAAATTTAATTGGCTGAATCTCATAGTTGGCGTTTGTTGCAAAGTGCCCATAGTTTTTGGTTTTTTTTCCTCTTTTCCAGTTACATTGCTTTGAAGAATTATAGGAATTTTATGATGTGCTATTGGAGTTCCACTGGCAGAGATTACAGTAAAGGGGTTAAAGTTGGTTTACGTTAAAAAAAATTATGCAGAAACCAATAAAAATAAACACACTCCAGTAGACTAAACTTGCTGGGCTTTTAGTTTTAGCTCAACAATAGAAGTTTAGACGACATCCAACATTGCAGCTTTTAGAAAATTAGTTGACACTCACAGTTGATCATCTTTACTACACAGCGGTATAATTAATATTTAAACATTCTAATAATGCAGCTTGCTTTGCATGCACTTTTCAGGCACACCACAATGTATTTTATCAGGAATACTGCTAGCTTTTTCTTAGGTAATGTCATTTTTAGAAGTTATATTTAAAATAGGTTATTGGCTTCTTGCTCAGTGCAAAAGAAATATCAATAGGCCAATAAGCAGGTTTCATATGTCCGTTTGTGATTAAAGTGTGTCTTTATTGAAGACAATAGAAAATATATAAGGGGCTACTTCATTGCCATCATCATAAAATAAATATACCCAGAGACTATCGGTTTGGTTGGAGTTGGTCATCTTTCTTCATGCTTTCTATAATAAGAGGAACTTTTAATATCTTGATGCAGAGCAAAATGAAGCAGTGCCCCACAGATCTGTGAAATACTGCACCTCTGACACCCACTCACAGCCAGAAAGCCTTTAATAAAGAAGTCAGGCAAGTAAAAAAAAACAACCGGGGAGTTTTCACTGAAGTGTTGTCAGGGTTAAGGCTTCTGTCTGCCTGGCAGTTGAGTAAAATGGTGAGAAATGGTCAAAATGAGAAAGGACTGTGCTGGTTTATTTACTTAGGAGAGCTCTTTCCTCTCCAGGCAAGGTGGGGAGGAAAAGTTGTTTCAGGTGCTTTGCTCATCAGTTTAATCTGCCTGATTAGTGCAAGGTGCCCTTTATTCTTCAAGTTACAGCTTCTAGCAAGAGAGGCTGTCCTTCCCTGAAGTGATCTGGACTCTTCCAGAGTTTTCTCCTGGAGTATTTCACACCCATGGGTCTCGCTGATGTCAGCCAGAAGGTTGGAGCTGCCTGGCTATTATTAACCACAGTAGATGAGTGGGCACCACTAGCAAAAGCCATTCCCATGGCTCCTTTGGGCTGATCCAAGAAAAAAATCCCAAAACCATATAGGCAGGTCATACATACCTGTTCTGGCTGCTGTGTGTTGCAAGGAGAATCTCCTGAACTTCCCAGCTGGAGAAAGCATCCTGCAAAATGAGCTCCTGGTACAGCTCTTGGCCTTGCAAGGATGTAATGGGATGCTCAGAGAGGTGGTTTCTTTTCAGCAGAGATGAGTTCTGTTAGGCAGGCCTGCAGTGGGTTGCAGAGGTTGAAGCTCAGCTGAGAACCCCGCCCTAGGTTTTGTCACGTTTCATTGCAAGTTTGAAAGCAGGCCTATTTTTATTAATACTGTTAATAAGAGACATATGTTTTGTCAAGCAAAACCACTCTTTCATTAAAACGGAGCATACTTTCATGCTTCTTTTTTTTTTTTTTTAACATTCATGCAAAAATAGCCATTTCCCCAACATGTCCCAAAAAGCCAAGCTGGAGAGTGTGTGTGCAAAATTTTACCAAGCCACAAATATTCCCAGGCCCGATACCACTAAACACAAACTCTCAGTGCCTCACCGCTCTAAGCCAGTCCTAGGGCCTCAGCCTAATTGCCTGGGAGGCAATGGGAGTTTTTAATTTACTTAAAAAGTAGCAGAAATGGGCTTTAAATATTTTGTGTGTGCAGTGACCGTATGACTGACGCCATGAGATCCATAGCATGTGTGAGAATGGATTGCATATTGCTGAGAGCTTTCCCTGGGCTCTGCCACGGATCGCCTCGTGTCACGTGTGCCCGCAAAGAATTTGGGGATGGGGCTTGGCTGGGAGGTGTCTCTGGGTGTAAAACAAAGTCGCCTTGTCTTGGGAAAGGGCGCGTGGGAGCCGCGGTGCCGCGTGCGCTCTGTCCATGGCGCAGGGGTGGAAGTGGGAGTTTTAAGGAAACAGATAAACAGCGCATGGAAAGTGCTTAAAAATAGGGCCATAACTTCCAGCCTCGCCACGCTGTGACCCGAGTTATGGGTGAGAACTGCCCTGAACTTGTCAAATGAAACCAGAGCTGTGAGATGCTGCGATAGAGACTGCTGGGGTTGAGTTGGGAGCAAACCACCTCCCATGGGGTGGCTTGCTCCTCTTTTATCAGGTTTTGCTCAGGAAGGGAGTTACACACACCTTGGCTGCAAATAACTAGAAGAGCTTGATCTATTTTAAACCTGCTGCTGAGGTGGTAAAGAAGAGATAAGTCGAAACCTAACTGCTATCTCGCTTGTGTGTGTGACAGATATGGCCAGAAATGGATAAAATTAAAAGCATTTTTCATATGCTAATAGCAACCTGGATGAGGGGAAAACACAGAGAAGGGAGCAGCAAAGTCAAGAGGTTTCTATCGCAAGTATATTTCTCCCATTACCTAAATTATAGGACTCCTTTCCCCAAACTGATATACATATTTTTGCTGTGTCTAAAAGCAAATTCTATAGTAGAGTTTGATTTCAGCATCAACCTTATGGCAGCCATGTGGGAGTGAGATTATGGGACATGTGGAACAAAAGTCTTCCAGCCAGAGGAGGCCTTCTGAGCATAATGATTCTTATTTAAATCAGTCTATGTTTTATTACTCAGCTGGGGAGGGGGGAAGGAAACCAAGGAAAAGAATATTTCTTTAAAACCACCGTCACCTGAATTGCAGATGAAGAGAAACTAAGTAGTTCTCAGCCTGCAGAATGGACAAACATTTTCATATCATAATAACAATTTCAAGCAATCCTCAATTTTATTTTTTGGGGTTTCTTGAATTTTACATTTAAACTTGTTTTTCCTGTTGGCGTGCCTGCCGATTCATTTGTAAATGTGCTTTAAATTCCTTTGTATATTACAATGAATGCCACCTCTTTAAACGCTCTTAGTAATTTAGCGAACTTCTTTGCCAGTGGGTGAAAGTACAGTATTGTACATGCATAAGAAAAGGTACATTCATTATGCTTCACGTATGAAAAGGTATATTAGGAACGGTTTTGCTTAAAGTGGAGGGGTGAATGGAGGAGCCCCTGATCCATCATAGGGCTTTTGCATGTGTGAGAATGTGTCTCTGTGAGCCCCGACGTCCCAAAATGCGGGTTGGGAACCTACCGGCAAATGTGTGCCTGTGAAACCTGAGAAGATTTATAACAAGTAGGTAATCGGTTCAGGCCCGTGCGAGGGGAGCAGGAGCAAAAAGCTCATGCTGGGGCTGCACTGGAGTTTTAGGGACAGAAAACCTGAGGGTCTGGTTTCTCCCATCTCGCTCCGTGGCTGTCATGAGGCTCCACGCTGTGCCGTGGGAAAGGGGTCATGCCAGGAAGAGGCTTGGGATTTTAAACGTGTCTTGGGGTCGGGGCTGATGGCTGGAGCTTGCCACACAACCCATTAGTGGTGTGCTGTAGGTGGAGGGACAGAAGTGAGGTGGCCATGGGAGCCTGGTCTTGCACTGCTTCCCATCTCCTTCCCGCAGCTCCTGGCTCTGTCCACATGAACGGGAAGGTTTGGTTAATGGCGTTTTTATTAGTGTGAGAAATACATCTCTGAGGAGTGCATGACCACACTGGGACCAATCCTGCTGGTGCTTCCCCCTTTTTCTTGGGACCCCTCACTTCAGTAGGGTGAGTGGGATTCAGGCCTTTGGTTGGGCATTTCTGTGCAGAACAACCACAGCCTTGCGGAGAAGGTTGGTCATTTTATGGCCAATAAACATAAAAGCTGAGAGGGTTTCAATGAAACATTCTTCTCCAAACCAGAGGTCATTCATTTTGCACTTACTCCTTTATGTGGTTTCTGAAAGTTTAATTTTAAGTAGAGGATGTGGGTACGCTCTGTTTGTTTTCTTTCTCCTTCCTTCTCTTTCTTTCTTTCTGAGCTCCTTACTTCGAATTCATTTCAGGGAAACGCGTGCAAGCACTTTCCAGTGGCATGCCAGCTGTCATTTTTCGATCAGGGCAGGGGGGAAACCAGAGTTTATTTACAAGACGCAATTTTAAGCTTGACTCATTGTAATAAGTGTCACTGTAAGGCAGGCGAGGCAGAGTTAGCTTTCATTAACATTCTTCAATTCTGGAGCCCATCAGGAGGTAGATAAGGTACCACCAGGTCCATCCACCTCCGGGACCACAGGAGGACAATGCCAGGAATGTTTGCAATGTGTTTCTATTTTTGTCACACCTATGTGTGGCCATCCATCTGGTCTTAATCAATCAGTCTCATCCCGGAGCTTTGCTGTTCTCCCAGCTGAAATAATACACTTCTTCAGCAAGAGCTGTGCCTCAAGGAGGGTCACTACTCACCATTCCCCAGACAAGGCATATTAACAAGGCTTACATATTTGTAAACATAGGTAAACCCAGGAGGGGTGGTTGGGAAGGAACATTTTGAAATATGAATATTTTATGAATAAACCACTGTGTTGTTTACTTAGCGATATTACACAGGAAAACTTGATGAAGTACTAGAGGTAAATTTGTTTTAGGAAAAAAACAACAACCTCAACCCTTCAGAAGCACTGAGACAAAGATAAATGATGAAAGAGAGAATGATCCACCATCCTATTCAAGCAGAGGTAGCATATATAAAGTATGTTTTTGAAAGAGCAGAGAAGTGGGTGGTGAACACTGTAAAGTGTGCCATTTATTTATTTAGATTGCACATCAGGAGATGAAACAAATGAAAACTCTGACTTGTTAATAATTTACATTTAAGTGGAAAATTCTTACATGCTGTTAAGATACCTCCAAGACCTGACACTGCAAACGCAAATAATTTACATTCTTTGTGTGCACACAACTTCACTTGTCTGGAAGAAGAAAAAAAAATTCAAATATGTGTTCAGGGGGGCGATGAAAACCAGGAGACATTATAATTACGTTTATTAATTTCGGATGCCTCTTTTGAAGCATTCATGGAGTTGACCTTCCCCATTCATCAGGTGTTCCTGGCTGAGAATCTGCTGGGCCATACCTCCCAACCTAGGAGGTAGGAGATGCAAAGAAGGGGGGATTTCTTTTCAATAAGCAGCACTATTACTTCTCCCCCAAACAGCTTATGCAAAAAGTTTTGTGGGGGAGAAAAAAAGCCTCAGAAAAAAAAAAAAAAGAGGAGTGTGCATAACAATAACTACCTCTGTCCCTTCTGTTTTTGTTCTTTTCATGTCAGGGAACTTTTTAGCCGTGCTGCCTGGGTAACTGCTCTGGAAGGTTGGAATATCTCTTGTTGAAGGAGGTTTGTGATTGAGGGCCCTCTGACACAACCTTTTGTTGCTCTGAGGTGTTTGATCCTCTTTCCCTTTCTTCTAAAACCAATCCCATCCCTTTAAAAAATGGATAACCAGCACTTCTTTTACTTATTGTCAGCTTTTGGAAAGTTACTGTGGGGGGTTGTAGAAGTTTAACTAGTTAACCCCTTGCATCCTGATAGCGGGGTGCTATTAGTCCTTCTCCCTCGCCCCTTCCCGGACGGGGAATATTACCATAGCTGTGTCAGGTATGCAAATCCTCTTTATAGGGAGCCATGTGATGGGTTGGCTTGCCGACAGTCTGCTCGCTGATCTTTCTTTCCCCTGGAGCTTGCTAAGGAAAACCAGGTTCAGCCAGGAGCTCTGAGCATGAGCAGGGGCTGAGCGCTCGGTCCCCAAATCAGGACGGTCGCTTCTCAATCGCGCTGAAATTTCAAAATGAGTCAGAATTTGTAGCTGCTGATTTTCTTCTCTTTCCTTGAACTGAAACTTGTGAGAGTCACCACAGGCGTAGGCTGATCTGATACACTTTTTTTTCCCCTCTCTCTCTCTCTCTCTCTCTTTGAGAGCAGCTTTGAATAACAAGAATTCACAGAGAGTCGCTCTTCAAAAGTGTGCGGCCAAATCTGAAAGTAACAAAGGAAGAACACCTTAAAATGAGATGTGTAATAAGGACGCTTGCTCAGAGCCTTGAGATTAAAAATGAGACTGTTTTTTGGTTTGTTTTTTTTCAAAGGGAAGGGACACAACCCAAGCTATAGGAAAGAAAAGCAGCTTAAATGGATTATTTAACAAAAAGCAACTTCTAGCTCCTAGATAGTGACCTACATTCTGCACACAATGATGATGTTTTACGGTGGTGATAGGGTTAATAACCTAACATCATTCATGTAGTGTTTTTTGAAAATTGAATTTTACTGCTACAAAGTAAATGTAACAGCCCTCTGGAGACAATATTACAGGCACTTTATTGTTTGCTAAGCTGATGTCATCTTTCTACGGACTGACTTTAAAACAAAGGCAGAACATTTATTACAAATATCACTGTGTGAAAGGAAATCTACTGAAATATTGTTTAGAAGGTGGACTGATAAAAATGTATTAATACTTGGCTTTGATTATCTGCAAAGTTATGCCTGTGGAATGCTTTCTCGCGTGATGTCTGCTCATGAGAAATGTTCATCTTGGATGTTGCACCTACTTTTATTTTAATGTTATCCATCTCTGAGCATGTGTTACTTTTAAAATGTGTTTTATAATATACTCTACAGCTCATTTATAACTCTTCACAGTTTCTTTGTAAGAATGTAAATGAGGTTTTGATCAAAACCTAAAATATTTCCCTTCAAAGCATTTTCATGTAAACAGGGCCATGCCCTCCTTGCTGAAATCTCTGCAATTCTCACGTGAATAAAACCAATGAGACTTGGCCCTGTCTTATAGTCATGCTTTGGCTCTGATCTGCCTTCTGCTGTGACCTTTCCCAGAGTCTGCAGTCCCTGCAGGCTGTGGACCCACTAAGATCACTGTTTTCCAACCTGGAACCCTCATCAGGTACCTACAGCATCATCTCTCAGCATGGCAAATATGCAGGAGACTGAAGATTCAGTGCCCACAAGTGAAATTATACTCCTTGGAGAACACAGTATTAATGAAATGACCAGGTCTGAAAATTTTAACCTGGCTGTAGATGACCCTGAGCTTTGAGTTTTATCATCCCCATGCAGCTTCTCTAAGTTGGTTTCAAGTGTACAAAATACATTTGTCCCTTTTGAGAAAAGCAAACGATTCATTTGCAGATAATTTAATATCCATTAAAGTTTAAATTTCCTTTGTTTACTCACTTGCAGAGTGAATCAATGACCATTGCAAAGTAATAAGTACAATGAGGGAAAATATATTTTCCTGTATCACGGTACCACTGTTGTGGCTTTTGCAGGTGAAGCATAAAAAGATGTGAACAGCTTTATGAGGACGGGTGTCTAAGCAACTGATTAGCTCATTTCTGTTGAAGGAAGACTTCAAGAGAAGTGTAGGAAAGAGAGACAAATTTAGAAAGTGAGTAGTGGAGTTAGCAGTAAAACTAGTAACTTAGTAGGAGTCTGTGATATTAGTATCACTTCTGCAGTCTGTGAACGTGCAATGCCCTTTGCAAAGGTGGACATCTACCTACGCTCCCCAGCAGGAATTTATATTCATAACCCCCTTGTTATATATTTAATGCTGACAGGTTGTGGCAGCTTCTATCAGTGGGATTAAAACTGGCAATCAGATGATAACAGTTTACTTTTAATATCCTCAGAGCAAAGTTTTCAGATTGCCAACAATTATCAAAGGGTGTCTTGCCTGGTTCATTAATGCTAATATTCTTGGATGTTTGAATGTGATTTTGCATGTCAAGCCAATCTCCCTGGCATACCTCTGGACATCCTTTGACTGGGGCTGTGTGGCATTTTTTGTTTGATCTTTGGGGCTGCTCAGATAAATTTAATCCTGACATAAGCAATACTCATTCTGACATCAGTGGGATCTGCTCATAGGTAGAGCAGGGACAGCAGGCTCTGTCAGAATGTTGGAAAGAAGTTCTACTGTTTAAAAATATAATTAAGAGCAGACTATTAACCTTTGGCTCAACCCAGAAGTGGAGGTTTGTCTTAACATGACTGAATACAAATGTCCTTGCGTTTCTGTACAAAATACCTTCCAGAGGCTTTATTCAGAAACACTAGGTGAGTCTGACCCAGGTTCTGCAGAAATCACCTCAAAGGTTAGGTGTCCTCTTCAGTCAAGATCTATGGCTTGAGCTGAGCCTAAAGCTCTGAGGCCTTAGAAGAGGAGAAGGTCTCTGTGTGGAGGCTGAGACCACAGCTTTACCCAACAGTTTTCATTTCTGTGAGAGTCAGAGGGAAAGGATGGAGGGCTCCTGGCTCGTATCATTCGGTGCTTCCCGATGGAAATCAGTTGACTTGTGGCTGTTGATCCCAGCTCTGGGTTTGACTCATGCTGGCCACTATTCCCAAGGTCTACAAGAGAGCTATATATAACTACAATGTATAATGGTTGCTGTTAAATGCCTCAGCTTTGCAAATAGATGCACCAGACATCTCCTTTCTGTCTCATGTACTACAATTGTTTCAATTGTTTGAAGTCAAGTGCTTGACGCTGCTGAGAAAGAAGCCTCTGTAATGTCTCCCACAGTAGATAAGGCCAGTTGTAATGAAAATAAAGGTGATTCTTTATTGAACCCTGGACACAGACGGGACTCTGTAGTTCTCTGGCTGCCTGAGTGGAATAGTGCAGTCCTAATGCCACTGTGGAGGGCTCTGAGCACCGACCTGGAGCTTGTAGTCTTGAAAAAGAGACCCAAAACACGGAGAAAATGCATGCAGAAAGGGAAAATAAGTACTTTCTTGCAGGGAAAATGTTGAAACAGCACACCAGGTTATACAATCAGCATTTCTTCATTATTTTAGTTGTACTCTAGAATTCAGAAAAGGTTTGGCCTTAAAAAAAAACCCATCCCAGCAGCAACAATGGCTATAATCACACATTTGAACATAAGAATTAGTTTTATGTGGTGCGCAAGAAAAAAAAAAAAAAATCTTGAGAACACTTTCAAAATAACCAGAGAAAAATAAACCATTCCTTATGTCAGTCTTGTTAGAGAGGGATTAAGAAACTGGCAATTATTTTGGCGACCTTAATTGTTGCTCTGCAGGAAAATATGTAATTAGAGCACGTTCGCAGGCCTGCACACCTGCAGCACATCCTACAGTATAATGTCAGCTTTCAGTGCTTGCTGGTGCCAGGTTCTATCACAACCAGGCACAGTGATGCTCTGAGAACATTTCGGACTCGTGTAATGTAGCTTCTGTGTATGAAAGAAGCAGGCATTTACACTGCCATACAATGGAGTGCATTACTGCAACACTGGTTTCATTCTTTCCCGACGCCTACCTTCAGCGCTGCTCTGGTTTACTCAGTTTGAGGTTTTATTGTTACGGTATAATAGTCCTGTACATTTCTGAAATTCCCTTATTATTCAGCTTATTAATACAGTACTGGCTTGATTATCAGGCTGCAGTTGTGAAGGGGAAGATTCAGCTTGCTAGCAAAGTCAGAAGCTGGGTAAATTCCTGGGATAATGAGAACAATTGTTTGACGTGTTCGAGCCCAGCTCTGTGTGTGCACACAGCCGCCAATGCCAACGTACATGTGTGCGTGCATGGGGTGCCCCTGCCTAAAAACAGAGTGAGAAACGCTGGAAGTCAGCTTTAATTTCTTGACAGAACGGGGGGAGAAACAATCCCTCCTTGCGCTGCTCCTCGCCTTCGCCTCTTCCCCTTGTTGCTCCTCTGGAAAACTGGAAAGCGAGTTAAAATAAAGGCGCAGTGGAGGGAATAGCTGTCTTCCAGCTAAATTCAGTAATCTGGCACGCTGATAGTTAACAGACTTCTCCCCCTAAGGGAGATACACTGTATTTTGCTATCTGACATGTTGTCATATATAAAGAAATCAATTGGTAATTAAATGATGCACCTTGTGAAGATGACAAAAGGCATTTGGTTGCGAAAAGAGAACTGGGTTGTGAGGGGTTTGTAATGAAGGCCTAATGACTATTCATAAGAGATTTTCAGTCCGTTGATCCACTTGACTGGAAAGTTCTGCCCTGGAGAGTTAGTGCTGTCAGATTCTCTCACCTCAGAAAGCCGCCGCGATCGACGGTGTGGAGTATGAGCGAGAAATTATCTAGTTGTTGCTTCAGGCCTGTCTTAGGTCACATGCAGAAGGCACACATCTGGCTTCCTGTAGGTGCAACCTCGGGACATAAACTTTGACTAATTTTTAAACTATAAATATGTAAGGCTGACACTGAATAAGTTACCTTTTATTCATGTTTTCATAAATTTTCTAGTGCGTTAAAGGCTTTAGTGGAGCTCCCATTTTGGACTTCGCAGCTTGTGTTGCTCTTGTAACAATTTTGTTTTCCTCTCCCCCGACAAATGACATTTTAAGAGATTTCTGTGGTGCAGACACTGCCCACGTTACCTCCTTTCTGCTCGCCCACGACCGATGGGCCAGCCAGGATTGTCACACTGGGGTCACCTACGGAGAGGACCTGGTGGAGATGTCAGAAAGCATTATTGGGCCGCAACACAGATTTTGCCCCCAGTGGAGCTTTTTGTTGGTATGCATTTCTCTGGTCACTAGCACTCAGCATGATCATACCAGACCAATGAGAGCCTCCTCCTCTGAGATTTTTCCTGGTCTTTTGCATTTGGAGGATGTCCCTTGGATGGGATTGCTTGGAGGTGACACAACAGGAGGTAGATACCCACAGTGTCCTAGTTAAACTGAGAGTTGCACCCTAATTGCTGAGACTACAGAGATGAGCACCTTTTGCACATCTATCTCCAACGTTGCACCCTCTTGAGTGAATAAATCTCTCTCTAGCGAGTGGTATTTCATAATTAAAACTGAAAAGGAGCAAATTGATTTCAGGAAGCTATTCCGTAGCGAGTAGACGGTTCCTTACGCTGATCAAATCCAGCACAGCTCCTGGGTGAAAGCTCCGAGCTCTGTGCATGTTTGCTTTTGAAAAGTGGCCATCCACCTTATCTTATCAGGCAGCTCACCTTATCAAAGGTAAACATATTTACCACCTCGTTAAAGGTTCTTTGCAACAGCACTCCAAAGCTGTATTTGTGGACAAAAACCTGTCAAAGTCATTGTTTAAGATGGACAGGAGGACAGTTATGGTCAACTTTGGGGGTTTCAGTCTGTCAGTAGTGGAGCTGCAAGGTAATTCAATACATTCTGCATATTTGAGATTGCCTCATTGGCGTTCCCTTCTTGTGTATTATGGTTACTGAATTTTGCTGATGTGTTTGCCGGGGCTGACAAGGTAGACCAAATGAATGGATAAATGCCAAAAAAACAATTACGTTTATTAATGTACATTGATTGCTTGTTTAGGGTATAAAACAAATTAAAAAATACATTAGTATTTAAACCTTCTTTTTATAGCTGGCCTAATGACTACACATAATAGAGTGTCTAGTAAAGGACAATCTGCAGTACCTATAACTACTGGCTTTATTGTCATATTATTTGGGTTGAGTTTAAAAGGATGGCTCTTTTATCATTTTGTTAAATGACAGTCTGCAATTTTTATCTTTTTTTTTTTTAATATATAGGCCTTAAGTCAACTCGTTAAAGCCAGAATTAGCTAATCCTATTTACTTTAAACCCAATATTGACCTCAGCAATAACAGCATTCTGGTTTTGTGTCACCCACCCACTCTTGGCTCCTATGGAAATGTGGGACCCCAGCAGTGCAGGGAGATAACTTCCCCCAAGCCCACCAACTTCCTGCCAAGGGAAGGAGAACTTTACAAGGAGAGAGAAAAACCCAAACCTTTCCCTGTATTTACTGTTATTTCCCCCATTTTCCCTATCCCCTCAAGCATCCAGAAAGCACAAGTTCGCCAGGAGTGTGAGCCCTTTGAAAAGGAGAGGAACGTGCTCAGTCTTCCCCAATTCCCATGAACATCCCCAAGACCCACCACACACCCACCATCAAACTGCAGCATTTAAAGCAGGGCTGACTGACACTCAGGAGAGGACTCTGGGTTTATGGCCCAAGAAGTTGCTAAATAATTTTACAGTATCTCTTTTAAGTTTGGGCAAGAAAGTTATAGCGCTTTAAGTTAAGGGCAACATCACTCAGTGCGCTCTTAGAAGTTCTGCCAAATAGCAAAGTGAAAGCCATAAAGTAAACATGACTTAGCGACACCTGGACCTTTCAGGTTTTATAGCAATTGTTTATAATGTTGGACTGGCCTCTAAAATACGTCTGCAGAAATTGTGCCGGAGCTTTATTTTACCTAACTTGCTCACTTTTTATGTTCTACTCAGGTTCTACCCTTCATTATTTGCACTTATTTAAGGAGTCCTGCTTTCTTTCCTTGCTCTTTTACTTGCCTTTTTTATTCACTGGCCAAGGCGGTGACGTAGATTTAACAGCACGGTTTCCACGTTTAATGGGTGTCTCTCAGAATTCCTCAGCATTATCAGCACATATGGCTCAGAACACGGCTAAACTGGCTCCAAAATATGTTTTTGCCATTTTCTGGGTTCTCTTCTGAAAAGCAGAGATTCTGTTGTTTCAAACAGCAGTAATTGGTTAAACTGGCTCCAAAATATACTTTTACTGTTTTCTGGGTTCCCTTTTGAAAGAAAAGCGAAGATGTCATTGTCTCAAACAGCAGCTAAGATTAAATCCAAAAAAGTTCCCTTAAAATGATTTTTTTTTGCCTCTCTGTTGGAAACTCTTCTTATACAAAGCCCCTCTAAACCTACCTCAGTGCTACCAGGCCCTATTGGAACTAATGGGGCTTGACAGTTCTTCAGTTAAAAATTATACATGAGGGTCACTTTCCCTTAAATTATCTATTGTATGCCAGCTGTTCGCAACTACAATGGTCTTACTTTCTTCCCATTGCCTAAAATGGTTAACTTCACCACAAAGCTGCCCTGACTCTCACTGCAGAGAGCTTTTAAAGGCACTTCTCCAGCCTAAGCCGCACCTTGATGGCACTGCTAATTTCAGATAGATTTTTATCAGTTCCAGGGAACGTTGGGAGTGTTTGTTTTGCTTGTTTCGTGTCACAACACTTGAGTTATATCATAATTTCTCGTTTGCTGTACAACTTTATTCTATTTTTATGCTTCTGAGTGATGCTGTTCTAAGTGCCCATGAGTGGTACTTCCGGACCATAAGCACTATCAGAGGCAACCTCAGGCAGATAAAACTCCTTGTCTTTTTGTTGGGGAGGGGAGAAAGGGTCATCGTCGAGTGCTGGGTTTTTGGTTTTTTTTTTTTTGCCTCTATTTTTTTTTCCTTCTTGCCTATTAAAAGTGAAGCTACCACAGCTTCATAAAGGGAGACTACTCTTAGGTCAGACTTATTTCAGAATCAAAGCCTTCATCCTCAAGTGCTTCTCATTACTTGCTAAAGGCTTCAGTGGTCATTTTGGGGCTGTAATTAGAAAGCCTGACACTTTTAAAGGATGCCTGTGGAATGAAATATTCCTCAAAGGTTTTTTTGGGTGCCTTTTTTCTTTTATTTTTTTGGGCCTGACTTGAAAACAAGAAGCAACCAACTTTCCTGGCCTCCCTGATACTTAAATAAACCAGCCACCCTTATTTCCATAGATTAATGAATAGTGGAAAGTACGTGGCAAAGGTTTATTCTCATACTCCTCCCTGCCTTATCAGGGGCATTCTTTTTAATTATAAGATAAGCGTGATTTAGTGGTTATTTTTGCAACCTGGCAGAGCTACCACATCTGTAGGGCTGTTTGATTTTTAGCATCCAGTAGCTTTGACAACCCATGCTTCCCATACCTCTGGGCAACTGAGGAGCCTCCAGCAACACAACCAGTTGCAGCCTAAACCTGGCGCAGCTGCATATGGATGCTTATCATTAATTTATTTAAAAACCCGGTCACTGATCCACAGGCTGCAGCAGCTGGACAAGATCCCATATTGGTTGCAGTTACACGTTTCTCCCGCTCCATTATGTGATCTTTCAGGGGTTGGGTGCATTAATATGCAACTGTTCTGTTTTCTTTCAGCTGGCTTGTAAACTCTTTAACCAGCCGAACAGAGTTTGCAATTGTTGCGGGGTTGAGTGGGTGGATAGGAGCCGGGGCTGCAGCCTTGTCCAGTTGTAGATAGAATAAAATTGACAATGATGCAATGGAGCTGGCATCTGGACAACTCCGTGGGATGAATGGCACTGGTCTCGCAGTCCCTCCGGTGGTTGTACGCCTTGTAATAGCTAGCGTAGGAAGGGTGGTGAAAATTGATATGCACTATTACTACGTGTATAAAACTTAACACTGGGGCCATAGCACAGGTGGGGGGTTCCTGTTTATTGATTTTTATGACTCGCTTAGAACATACGGCTAATGCCTCTCTACTCCGGGAGCTCTGGGAGTGCTCACCTCAGGTAATAAACCTCTCCGTACTTTGCAGCAGTTCACAATTTACATGTGAGCTTACCCTTCCACTGTGCAAAGCCACCCCTCTCCCTTCAGAAATACACAGATGAGAGGGGAAAGAAAGCGACTTAAAGAGATTTTATTTCGGATTTTGCAAGCTACCCATTCCTGCAATGGAAATGCTCTCTTATTCTAATTACTCATATTTCCAAGAAAATTAGTCACACAAACTTATGTTATGTGTTGTCTCAGAGGTTGAAAGCAAATTAGGTTTCCAATAAGACAGTACATCAAACAAAGTAGCATGTTCTTGATGCAGATGACTTTTTTTTTAGAATTATGGTTGGACACTTTTGGCAGACAGATTGTCTTTTACTCTATCAAAATGACAGTTTCTTTTGTAACTGCTACATTCATAATTAGAAGGAGAGAAGCAATCTGCCCAATTTAATATACTAAAAGAAGTTTAGTGTCTTGTGCTAGTAATTTCATTATTTTTAAATATGAATTAATTGTCTTAAAATAATATTGTTAGAAGTATAACTAGTAGGATTATGGAGCTAATTCTCTTCTTTTTTAAACAGAAAAATCAAAGCTCTTATTAATGCACTTCAGGCTAGATTAGGATTTTAGGTTTATATCAGGTGTTCTGTTTGAAGATTCAGGGGAACAGGCTGGAGGCGGGTGAAACGAATCCTTAATGTGAAATTCCTCTGTACAAAACCTGAGCTCTCCCAGGTTTACTGTAAGCTTGCAAAGCTTAACTCGGGGTAATGAATGAGGAGAGCTAGATGGTTTAGCAGCCTGGGAATAGAAGAAAAGGCCTTTCACCTCGGGTTCACGCAGTTTCCTCAGGGAGCTCAGTGCCAAATGGGCTGCCTCTTTATTTTTTGGGTTGTTGTGAGAGGAGTTTCACACAGTCCCTGAGCTTTCTTTGTTCCTGGTGTTGATATAATGGTTATTCTAGTGCCCAAAATTGCACAGGTTTGCAAACACAAGGTCTCCAGCTCCCATCAAAACTCTCGGGTGCAAGACATAAGTCAGCAGAAAGGCCTCCAAAAAATCTGATATATACTTTGTTCAGAAACAATATCAACCTTGAAAGTTTAACTTTCTCCCATGAAATGTGATCCTGACGTGAGTCGTGTTTTGGTATTGCGTTGAAAGAGGGAATAAGTTTTGATATCAAGTCAGATCTTTGTTGTTAAAAATTCCCGTTCTCTTTTGACCTCGAGGTAGGCACTGGCTGAAACCTGAACACATTCGATGGCACCCAAAGGATGTTCCTATCCCAAAGCAATGAGCTGGGGGTTTTGGGCAGCTACCTGGCACAGGAGGCAGCACATCCTTGGGATAACTGCTGTACATTTTGATGCATTAATTAGAGGATGAGGCCATCCTGCTGGTTTGGGCTGTGAGGTTATCAGGGAAAGGAGAGTTTCTTTCCTCTGGTAGCAGAGAGGTTCTGGAGCACCCAGGAGTGCCCAGGACACCCACGCTTTCCTGCAGGGGAGGTGGTGTCTGGGGTGCTGTTGTCAATACCACTTTTAGAAAAGGGAAAATACAGAAGATTGCAAAAAAGAGAAAATACTTGAAGGCTTGAGGTCTGAAGCCTAATTCCACATCCCTTCTTTTACCTCTTAACCACAGGCAATGCCTCTGAACTTACCACACTTAAAACAACACAAATAATACGTTTTTAAGAGATGTTTTCTCTGCTGGGACATCCCCCCTCTTGCTGCCATTCTCTTTAGCTCAGAATCAGCCGAGTCCTTGGCCTTTGCCATCAGCTCCATAGGAAAACAGCTGCAGAAAGCCTTATCCCAACCAGAATAAAATCATTATGACACAGCAAACCCAAATATGACATGTGGTTTCAACAGCCTCTTATGCCCTACTCCGCATTTCCTTTTGGCTGTGAGGATAAGGTTGGGGACCTGCCTAATAAGAACATTTCAGCTGACCATGAGGCACATGTAGATAGGAGAAACTCTGAGCCATTTTAAGCTCAAATTCTGGTGGGAAGCAGGCTCTGGAGGTGGTGTTACTTCACATACACACACGCTGGCAGCCAGTAGCTCCTCATGTGCACAGCAACAAAAATCTATGCTGAAAGAGCATCAATTTCAACACCAATTGCAGCATTTCTAGTGCTGCAAGGCATGAGTTTTGCCTTTTTTTGCATTGATCAGGATATATTGAGTGAGGCACCTGGTAGGAAAAAATAAAAAAGGGAAATAGGCCATGGAAAATATCTAGTCAATGGAGGGGTAGCCAGAGGAGCACAGCTTATTTCTCGCTTCCCTTCTCAGGTGTCTGGCAGAGCAGTAGGAAATCACAGGTGAAGAGTGCTGGGGAAAATCCCACATGAGGGCATGGCTGAGTTTGACCTCCCCTCTTTCTCTTCCTCCTCTTTCTCCTCCCCATGGCACCTCTTTTTGGCTCCTGATGCCATGTGAGCCCTGGATTGGGACCAGCTTGCCCGTGGAGAGATGGGCACCATTATTTATTTGGTGTTCTACCACCGTTCCCTTGAGGAACACAAGAAATGAAGGCATCTCGGACATTCAGGGGTCCTTGTCTTTTCAAAACCCAAGGAGAACACTGCAGACATGCAGAAGGCATCTCTCCAGCCCCAGGACATTGTTCCCTGCCATGTTTTGAAGGCTCACACTGAACTATAGATGCTTTAAAGCCAGTTAGAAAGGACAATCAGATATTTTTTCCCTAACAGAAAATGCCGGTGGTTTAGGTATATGGGTCACTGCTAACTCTCCCTATAATACTTTGTGGTCGATACATACCAAAGGGGAGAGAAGTCCGAAGCATGTCTGTCCTTGGGATGGAGCCAAATGTTCATTTCAGTAATGCTATTTACTGGGAGACATCTTGATTAACAGAGCTTAATACTATGTAAAATCATTACCAGTTATCTAGTTCTAGCAATACCTACGCTGTTGGCTCTTTCTTTCTAGTTTTGGGAGGTTTTTTAAACATTTCTCCCAGAACCAGCAGCTCCCACTGGGCATCCTGTCCTTCCCCAGGACATCATGTCATTGCCTATGTGCTCACACATAGCAAAACCCGACATGAGGGCGATGGACACTGACTCAGAGGGCTGTTCTTACCTGTCTTAAAGCTGATAAATGTCTGCATGTGTCTCAGGAGTTTCACATCTACCCTCTAATGTGGGAAAGAGTGAAGTAGCCCAGGTACTTTTTCATTTCTCGCTGGCACAGAGCTGCTGGGCTGGGAGTTAAGCGTCGTACTCATTTCTGTAAATTCAGAAGCCTGTGCTGGTGGTGCAGTTTTTCACACAGCTTCTTCAGTGACCCCTAACATCTGCCTAACCCTTAAGCATACACAAACCATTTCTGACTTGGGTTAGAGGGCAGAGGGATATTTTTGCCGTGCTCTTTTGCAAAGCATGTTTGTTGTAGCTCTAGGCCAATGATTTTTTTTTTCCTAAGCGTTTTTACCTAGCGGATTTATGTACTGTGAGCATCTCTCTGGTCATATTTTTCCAGTGAACAATGCCGGATTTCCCCTTGATATTGAATGTATCCGAGGTTGGCTCTTTTATCACTCCTTTTCTTCTCAGTGTCTCAGAGTTTCGGGGTCTTCTTCCTTTGTCTCAGAAAGGAGCAGCACTGAAAGCATTTCCACCTGGATGTTTAAATTATTTAAGTTGCAGGAACCAGACCTTTTCCCTCCTGAGTAGTTGTGGGTTTTAAAGGCTAAAATTGCTTCATCATGCCAAAGTGAAAGTATGCATAAATTATTTAGTTAAACCTGAGAAAATACAGACTTTTCTCAGTGATCTTTCAAGGGCTGCCTACTTAAATTTCAGAAGAATGGGCAGGGGTTTCTCTTTCTCTCGCCTCTTTCTTTCTCTTGAAAAATATTTTAAGTACCTATTCAGTCTTTTCTGAGATAAAGCTGTGACCAAAAATTGGAGGGCTAGGTTTTGAGCATGTTTCAGAATAGAAAGGAAAATGCTGTACAAATCCTGAGTGCCCCTACTTCATCACGGACCCATGAATACTCTCAGCAGAGCAGGTAACAGGAGGCTGTGTGGACTCCTAGTGCCCAGCAGAGGTTTGTGTCAACATTTCCACCGTGGCCTGTTTATCAGGAGTTTATAGCTTGACTGTAAAAATACAGAAGATAAATTTTTGGGTTTTTTTAGCTAACTTCCAAGGGGTTTTTAATTAATCTTGGGCCAGACTGTGGTGTTCTTTGCACTCTGCAATACAGAAACATCTTGTGGACACTGAGTCAGGTCATGTTCTTCATGCAGCAGGATCCATCCCTATTTATTTTTAAGGTGTAATGATGCTGGCACTAAAGTTAATGAGAAAGCTCCCTTGGCTACAGGGGAGCAGGAATGGTGTTTAAACCTTCTCCAGGCCAGCAGAAGGACCCACCAGCACGGGACCTGGTTCTGTCAACACAGCAGAGTTTACAGGACTCGTCCCCTGTGTAAAGAAACCTGATCTTTTCCCGGCTGATGTCAATATTTCTGTCACTGGCTGTGGGATCTAGATTAGGGTCAGATATAAGGATGTAAAAGAGAGGGGGGAAAAACCCAACACATTTCCCTGTGAAGGCAGTTATTTATTTTACAGTGTTTTTTTTTCATATAGTCTGTCTCCCTTGTAGTGTGTGGCGCTGGGAAAGGAAGGAGGAAAAAATACTCTTAGAAGAAGAAATGCAGACCTTGCTCCATGGCTGAGGCTAGAGGGAACTCTGTTGCAAATTGTCAGGAGTTATCAGAGGGATAAGATTGCTGCAGGATCCGTTTCTTCATTTCGCAAACAATTAATTTGGCCTTGTTGAAATTGAAAATAAAAAAAAATAACGGGGAAAAAAAATCATCTGAACGAAAGGCTGTGGTTTGAGGGAGGTGGCTGGTGGGGAGGGCAGCCAGGTCCTTGGCCTTTTGCTGGAGTCAGGGACGTGGCTGGGAGCTGGAGGGTGACAGCAGCCACTGCAGGAGGGTGAAGTGTCAGGGGTCCATCCGCCAGTGATTCATTACGGGAGAGACGCCAACACCGGGCAGGGCAGTGACTTCACATTTAGGGGATTGTGGCATGCCCTGCCATGAATTTGTGTTCTCAGAATGAGTGTACACATGAAAATCCCTTCAGTTTTTAGTCAATGGAGCCCTTACAATCAATCAGGTAGATGATACCATATGTGCAAAACCAATAGAGATCACAAAAATACATATTTATCCAAGCTGGTCCTTCAAGCTGTTGTGGTAAGCCAGATAAATTTTGCATGTTTTCAAAACTGGAGCAGCGGCAAGCAGAAAGCTGGAAAGGATGTTAGGAGCTGGTTCCTAATATAAATTCTGCTTAGCTGCTAGAAACTCTTCCTAGTTCCTCCTACCAATGACAATCTACTTTAATCAACAGTTTGGGGGGTTTATCTCTTTTGCACTTTGAGGGGAAAAGGAGCACAGCAGAAATAAGAGGGGAAATAACTTTTGTAGCTGTGGTTCAGTGAGAGAGTGGAGACA
>VRYO01002782.1:29649665-29652165 GCA_009812075.1 Sialia sialis | reverse complement strand
AAGCTGCCTTTCAGCACCCTGCAGAAGGCCCAAGCAGACCCCCAGGTCAATGCAGCAGGATCTCTGGTGGGCCATCCCTCCTGGCAGAGAGGAGGCTCCCCTGAAGATGGATGTGCCTCTCAGGGCCAGCGCTTCTCCCCTGTGCCCCCGAGGAAGGGGAGAGGAAATATGGAAGAGAGAGGAAACGTGGTGGTGGGGCCACCCCACGTGCAGGGCTGATGGTCACACTTTTTCCTTATGAAGGGATGGGGAAGTGGGCCAGGGGCAGTTTGGCTGAGCACAGCAAAGAGTAAATCTTGGCTTTTTGGGGCTCTGAGGATGCAGGGACTCAGCAGAGGGAAGCTAAATCCCATGGGTCGGGTCAAGTGGGTTGATGGGCAGTTTGGGACAGACAGTGAAGGTCAGGGGAGGGACACAGGTCTCACCAGCTCAGCCTGTGTGGGCAGCAAGGGGCACCCACTCTCAGGTGACTTGGGAGAGGCTCATGGTGCACCTTGATGCTGGGGAGTTGTGTGGGGCTTTCCCCCTTTACCTTGAAGCCTTTTTATGGTGGCCCTTGGTGACAAAACCCATGCCATGGGCTTGTCCTGAAGCCATTTCAAGAAACCCATAGATGGAGATCTCAGATCAGGCCTGGGGTGCCAGGAGGAGACTGCAGCTTCTCTGGGTGGGTCAGTGCCTGTGCAAGGACATGAGTTTTGGAAAAGAGCACCTTATCCTGCTTTTTCTTGTTGGCTCTGGATTCCATGAATGGCTTTTCTGCAGGGCTTCCATCTGTGTGCATAGGCAGGCCCTTGGCCCATGGCATCCAGGAGGAGACAAGCTGTCTGCCACACTTTCAGCTTCATCACTGCCTAAATTTGGGGTACCCATTTATTTTAGGGGTTTTTTCCTGCCCTTGTGGCAGCATGCACATAGCAAAATGAACTTCTCAAAAGAGAAGCAAATTCCAGCCAGGATACCATGAGCTTATAGAGAGTCCTGTGAAAATCAGGTATCTCTTTTCCCCATGTTTTAAAAGTATTTTAAGTTTTGACACATGCTGGCCCAAAATAATTATTTACTCTGTACAACCAGTAGTAAAAAGAACCCAGAGGGAAATTCTGGCGGTGTTATTTCTACACAGCTTCAACTGAGCCTGATTCTAGTCAAAGTTATATTGATGTAAATCATGGGCTAAGAAGGTTGATTTAAGTCAATAGTTACGCTGGCATAAAATCTGTGTGAGTATAATTAAAATCAGGCCTCCTTGGAGCTGTGCATGTGTGGCAAAATTCGGACCTAAATGTTGCAGAAATGAGTTAATAAATGCAAAGAAGGTTCAAAAGTTGTAAAATTAAATATACATCTGTGAAAACATCCATCCAATTACGTAGCTGCACATTTGTGGGATGCATTTTACACTTCATGTGGAATTAAACTATTAGTAAAAACCTGTCTGCAAATAGTGACACTTACTTTAAAGGATCACATGGACTTATATTGTTTCATAATGCATCTAAAATAGCAGTTCCTGAAACATCACTTCCACTTTAACAAAATGTGTTACTCTCACACTGGCTAAAACTCTATTTTCCTGAGGAAGGACTATTGAAGTATTTAGCTGGGAAGGGTTGGGTTAATACATGTAATTTCTTTTCTTTCATTGGACTTCCTTTTGCCAACTTTACCTTGTATAAATAATTTTGCCTGTGAGAGTCTTTACATGGAATGCAGATTGACTATTACTTCCTGAATAGATTTAAATTTAACACCAATTTAGTCACTGTAGTATTCCTATATTGGAAATAACAGCTTCCATAGGACTTCTACAAAGTGCCAGAAATATGATCTCATACGTGGAAACAAATTTAAATGTGTTTTCTTTTACATGTTTTCTTTTAGTATATTTTTCCCACCTATGTTTCCCTTGCTTCCCAAATTCTCTCCTGTGTTTCAGATCTGTGAGAGATCTGGAAAATTACCACGTGAAAAAAGCCCTAGCTTTTAATAAGAATGGCTAGTCTCACGAGCATTTTTATGTATAAAACTTTTTTTTTTTTTTTTGCAAGGAGGGTATTTGTGCTTCCCAAAAACCAGATGCTTTTAAGATAAAAATGGGCTGTCCTGTTCATAATTTCTGAAGTGAAACATGAATGAGAGGTTTGATCAGGAGTCTGGAAACCATTTATTTAGCTTGGATGCTGCAAAAGTGATTGGCTCCTGCTTTGGGAAGTGGCATTTCCCATGAGCTGCTGGGATAGCCTTGACAGCTGGGCAGGGATAACCACCAGAAAGGGGCTTGGAGAGGACCATGGCTCCTGACTTTGTCCTCTCCTTTCCATGGGGACAGGGAGGGGACAGGTTTTGCCTCATGCTTGTCAGCTCACATAGGAGGTAGACCTGGAGAAAACCATTCCTCCCACACAGCACCAACACTGTGGGGAGTGACAGTGATGGCCCCTGTTCTACCCCCTAATGCAAGGTTTAATATTTGTTTCCTCCTTTTTTTTTTTTTTTT
>VRYO01002782.1:29600301-29625301 GCA_009812075.1 Sialia sialis | reverse complement strand
CACCCAGAGCTTTGCTCTGGATTTACAGCAGCAGCCCTGGATATTCAGAGTTTATATTTTACCAAATTAATGCTGAGAGAAGGAAAACGCTGTGAATATATGTTGGTTTTTTGTTTGGTTGTTTTTTTGTTTTTTTTTTTAAAGACAGACAGAAAGTGCAGGGTCACAGATTTTAGGAAGAGGGCAGGTTTAGGTAAAGAAAAGTCATGTTTGAGTGTTGCAACGCTAGAGGTTAAATTGTGCAAGCGTCAGCTAAATGAGAATTAAAATGTACATGAAAAATTGCAGTGTGTACCCTGGTGACCTGCACAAAGCAAGAAGCAGAGCAGAGCCTTCGTGAGTCTTGAATAATTTTTGGGAAGCAACTAGACACTGTAACTTCTCTTTACCACAGAAGAAAATGGCAATGAGGAAGGAAGTGAAGCAAAAAATCTTGAACATTACCTCTATTATGCAAAAAAAAAAAAGCAAAAAAAAAAGCTGTTAACTGTTTTCCCCTTGCTGACTGCCCTCAGATGGAAAACTTCTGATGCTTGTGACTCCTTACTACCAGAAATCACATGAGATGATCAAGGAAGAAAATCACAATGGCTATATTTATATCGAAGGCTGAACTTCTCAGAAACACTGTACCTTGATTAAAATTTCTGGGAGGCTGTAATAAAAATATCAGATGTGAGACTGGCTCAGCAGATCAATTATCATAATTGACAACATTTTATTAATACATATTGAACTCCTAAATGTTTTGGACGCAAGATAACCCCGTGAAAATGATCCTTAGAGAGGCAGAATGCCAGATCTGGGAAAAGAATCAAGGCTGGCTTGTCTGCTGTACAGTTTAAACAAATATTTTTCATCTGGTCTGCATATTCTATGCTTTTGTACAAATTTAGCATCTGCTTGTACCTGCATATTTTAACTTAAGAGCTTTCATTAATTTTTTTTCCCTTTTTTTAAGCTTCAAAGCCATAAACATGTATATTTATACCACAGTATTGTACGCTGGTTGTAAAGCTCTGAATTAAGTCATTCTGTGCTTTAGTTTTGATTAGAATGATACAATTAGAACCTGTTATTCTACCAACTAATTACTTGTAGAGTGTGACATCTGAAGAATACTACAAGATTACAAATTTAGGAATGAACCGAGAATGTGCTCTGTTTATATTATTCCCCTATTTTCAGTCAAATCATTGTCATGGAAATGGATTAATACTGGGCCAGTCTCTGTCCTCATCAAAATCTTTCTCACAAAAAAAAAAAAAAAAGAAAAATAAAAGAAGAAAAAAAAAAGAGTAATAAGAATTTTAATGCTTCATGTATCAATAACATTTTAATAGCCTGCTTTGATCTTCTTGCCAGTCTATCACTTGATTGGCCGAGCAGCATCCATCTTCCTGAATCATCATCGACTGGTGTTTGTTTCTGGGAAATCCTCTCCAGTTTTAAAATTTATTTGGTCATTGTTGAGCCACTTCTGGGTGCCTCGTGCCATTTTATTTCTTGCGAGTGCATCTCAGGGAATGCTTAAAGGAGATTTTTCCACTTAAATCTCAAACAGTAAATTCTCTCACTTGAAGGAAAGGGAGAGGTTGTGCGGTTGTGCATGTCTTCAGGTACAGAAAGGCTGGCATTTAGAAGTTGAAAAGGTGAGAAAGAAACTCTCTGTCTAATATTTTTTTGCCTTTAGAAACCCTTTGGAAGGTTAAATCCTGGCTCCATGTGTGAATACCTGTTGCACATGAACTAACAAATTAGCAGCAAGAAACTAAGTTTGACAGGCAGTACCAGGCAGGCTGAAACATCCAGAAAAATAAGTGTTGTCCCTCGAGATGGAGCCTCTTCTAAAAGCTATTTTAATTCAGTCTGAACTCCCAGGTTCATGGAAAGTAAACCGATCTTTAAAATACATAATAAATAATTTTTCACGTATCATGCTCATTTGCATGTGAATTAACCCCATTTATGGCCATAAAGGCAGACTTTGTCAGTGCACAGAAGATGCAAACAAGTGGTAGGGGCAGAGGAGAACTGCCCACAGCTGAAGATTTGTCACATTTCTGCACCACTCAATAGTAATACTTGCTGTGCCTCAAACGAGGTTAAAATGATGGTGACAGCTCAGATCTGTGTGGTGATAGATAGATAGAGAGGGAGATACAACAAGTTCTTACATCTTCCTCCTGCATTTGCATTTTTTTCCAGGTATAGATCTCACAGTGTCTGTTAACTGATTATTTCTTTTAAATAAGTGGGGAGGGAAAAAAAGAACAAAAAAAAATCCCTTTTTCTCACCCGACTGCTTATTAGATTTGATATTGGGAAAAGCCCTTCGTTTAATCCGAACAAATAGTTCTGTTTTCCACCACTGGCTGTCATGTTTAAAGTAAATAAGTTCTCGTCCCTCCAGCTCTGCTGAACTCATTCACTCCCCAGAACAAAGCCATTGTGTAGAGGTCCACAAAAGCCCTTTTCTCTCCTTCCCTGAGCAGGATCTTCCCGGGCACCACAGTGTGCTCCCCAGCTTTGTGAGCCTTTCACCACCCTGCCAGTGCTAAAAGTGTGCATGCTTTCTTTCACAGAGGAAATGAAGGAAGATTATGACACTATGGGGCCTGAAGCCACAATTCAGACCACTGAAAACAATGGTACAGGTAAGGACTTGCATGGAGTGAGCATCACTTTTCTTTGGGATCACGTAGAGCTAGCTGTGCATGAGGAGTGAGAGTGACAAAACAATCTATTTCTAGTTTTCAGTTAAAAAATTGGAAAATACTGACATCATTATCCTGGTTTTTAATTTCCCAATTTGATCATGAGAGTGCAGTGACCAGTTCATGCAGTAGTCTTTGTTACTCCCCCTGTGTCCCACATTTTAGCCCCAACTTCTTGTAGCTGCATCCTTGGGAGATAAGAGTTCTCAGCAGTGTGAGGAGATGTTTTCCCAGGCAGGGTGAACCTTGGACAGTTTAAGTAGCTGGAGCCTTTTAATGAGAGTGAGTGTACAAAGAGCTTGATAATGAGGATGGGGTGCACCCTCTTTGGCAGCCCCAGATTTGGGTGGTGCACAGAGGGAGCTGCTTCAGAGACTGAGAACATCTTTTCAGCAAGACACACATAAACCCCTTACATAGATCCACAGACACACTTCAAATGCATATTTATGAGATTATAATGTTTCTGGCTAATATTTTTTCCCCCGCTTTTCGCATGTCCTTCTTTCCCCACTTCTTAGAAATCAATACATTTGGTGGCACAAGGAGTGAGATATTTAGCAAGCATCACCTCTGAGCCATCTCTCTTTTTCTGCAGAGCAAAGCAGCAAAAGGTTCCTGTTGCTATTTTCTAATCCAAATGAATTCAGGGTTTTTTACCATGTGCTTTCCAAAGGCCTCACTCTATCCTCAGCACAGCTGAATGCCATACCTCACCCAGTGTTTCTTCTGCATTTTGTCACAATTTGAGAGGTAGCAGACAGATTTACGCAGCTAAAAGGAAGAGTTTTCTAGTATAAGTACATTTCTATGCATTCCATTATGAAATTTAGTTCATAGGTAATACTCTCCACAAATATTACTGTAAAAGGTGGTACCAAAGTCTCACAAGGATTTTATTACTCACACTTTCCTAATGTTGGTAACACCCACATAAAACCCCAGCGCTCTTATTAAGCAACACAAGAAATTTATTTTATCATTCTTGAGGGGGAAAATAATAGGAAAATAAAACTGTGTCACTGCTTTCTTCATCCATTAGATTTATTATGCGTGAAAGGAGGGTGGCACCTAGGCACAGTCCATCATTACGTTTGTACTTAATGATGCTGCTGTGCAGAACTGGCTACATATGTATCTCAAAAGCTTATTTTATTTCCTAGAGACGGCAATAAAGTGACAAATTGTGCTTAGCACTTGGAGAAACAGGATTTTAAAAGACATCTGATTCAGAAACAAGGCTTGATGGTTATCTGGATTACCATTACCAGAGTCTTTGAGGTCCCCTATCAGTCCGTGTGACTTCCTTTGCGCATATTTTCCTTACCATAACAGGCCTTGACTCTTTCATGCTTGCAATGTGGTCTGCTTCAAGGGGAAGACTTCATATCCTCTTAGTCCCTTTTCTTCCAGTATCTGATGTCCTTGTCTTCCAGCCCATAGTCAGCCTCACAAAATCTCTCTGAGGTGCCATCGAGCCCCTCTGCCAACCCTGAATGGGGTCCATGGGGTGTCCTGCCTCTGCTGGAACCAGTTTTCCATGGAAGAAATAAGGGTTACTCCCATCCAGCGAGATGCACTGCAAACTCACGCCCCAAGGAGTGCTTTGCATTTGGGTGATGTGCATTTAAAATGCAAGAGCTTCTCTGTGTGTTGCTCCTATCAATTCCATCCCCAAATGTCCTGTGAAAGTCCCAGGCTCCTCTTTACTCCAGCTACGATGGGAGGCTTGCTCAAATAACCATCACAAGTTGCTCTGCCAGTGTTTAATTCAAGTCATTTGTCACTGAGGTGTTCAGAGCCTCTTTCAGTGGAGGCTGGTGCCTCGTCAGGTTGGGTAGAATGTTTCTTTAATTGCTGCAATGTCCATGGGCTCTTAAGAGCAAGGTCAGATTACTTAGGCATAATAAATACTCTGATAAATTAAAGGCTTATGGCAATCTTTTTACCTTGAATGGGAGATGAGGTGATTATGAGGACCTGTAGTTTCCTCTGTTAAGAGTAAAAGCTCCCCTTCATGTCCAGTGAGATGCCTCAACCATTATTTGACAAGGGAAGGGAAGAAATCAGTCCCTGAGCTGTTGGACATCCTTTCTGCATAGTCTGGGAAGTGCTCAAAGTTTTCCTCTTCAGCCTCACTATAGGCTTTGGGCCTGTCTTGAGTGTTTGGCCTCAATTTTCCCTGCAAGTTTAGGGGATCTAACAAATAAAGTTCAATAAAGTAGCAGTGGTGAGGCTGAGACTCGACCCAATGCAAGCACACATCCAACCAGAAAGTCTCTGTAGGTGCGTGCAATATCTTGTGGTGCACTTTGAGCATCAAATTCTCTGCACAATATCATTAGTAGAGAAAGAAAACTGAAAGAAAAGGTCTCCATTATTAAATTATTCTGATATTGTCAGAGTGGCCACTTCCTAGTGGTACTGAAAGAGAAATCTTGTTATCAGTACATTAATCAGGTGCATTTTTATAATGAGCCATGGAAGCTTCATTGTGAAAAAGCAGAAGTGACCATTAGGGTGAAAATTTAGGATTTTGATCCTGCTAAATGAATTTGTAAATATTTCTGAGGATTTCTGCAATAGGGAGTGAAAAAGTGATGTTTAGCAGAAGAGGTTTTAAAAATGTGAATGAAGAAATTCCTGCGGTTTATTTTATTCTACCTTTTATGGTTATTGCAACTGGGATACTTGCAGAGAATAGATTAACAAAATCCCTGTAAATAAACAGAAAAATTTTCCTGGTTTCGATTAGCAACATCTGACGAAATTCAAGCAAAAATCTCTTAACATAATTTAAAGAAGGGAAAGAAAAACTTTCAGGGGGAGGAAAACAGAACCAAAACTTGGCAGGTTGGAGGACAGGCCGTTTTCAGGCTGTAATCTGTGTGTACCAATGGGGGCCTCTCACTTCCTGGCTAATGAAGGCTGTGGTTTTATTAGCTTTGTTTGCGATTAAGGGCAGCTATCACCATCTAGCAGGACGAGTTCCCACACAAAATAACTGGTCTCCCAAGCTCCTTGGACCTCTCTCCCACTTTATCTTGAAAGGTCCTAAATGCCTCCAAAGATAGCTTTCCTTAATGTGTTTTATTTTTATGTGACACAGCCACATCAGCTTTTGGAGCTGAAAATATTTCTGCTCTCCAGGCTCCAATAATTAATTAAAAAAAGACTTATTTGGTGAGGTCACCCACCATAGATCTCACTGAAATTCTTGCCTCACAGGAGGGGATGTGCAGTGTGTGTGCAGAGTCAGCCCACAAGGAGTCTGGGAACATGGCTTTGTACATGGAAAATAAATCAGAGCACGGAGGGGGGAAGCAAGTCTTCCACCCAGAAGTGGAGAGAGAAACCTAATGGTTGTCAGATGGGTCTTTTAGTACCAGTGGGTGAGCTTCCAGCCATGTCTGAATTGTCAGTAACTCTGCTGGTGAGAAACCAGACCCACATGGACACCCTTCACTACTCTAATCTGCAGCGTTGCATCACTGGTTGTATTGCTTCAGTGAAGGATCTATCAGCTTTTCCACTAAATCCCCTTGTTTTTAGGGGTTTATAATGTAGACATAAACATTTGCTTTAGCTCCTGGATTGCCTGCACAGACATAGAAGCTAAATAATCCCTAGAATTAGGGAGCCAAGGCCGGTAATATCTCAGCAGTCCTCCACAACCTGTTGGATCAGCCTCCAGATAGACTTGGGGGCACGAAGGAACAACCTAATTTGGGTTTGAGTTGAGGATGGAAGCTCCTAATTTTAACTCAAGCCTTGCTTTCTTTGAGTCCTAATCCTATAAATGGAGTTGCAAACTCCAAGTACCCCTAGTTTACTCAGAGGAGAAAGGGGACACATGGGACCATCACAGGGAGCCATCCCGTTTCTCCTCTCTGGAGAAAAACTCCCTCTCCTTGCTTCACAGGTGGCACTTATTGGATCAGAACCTAGATATGGCAAAAATAAACTTGCTTTCCTTGGATCTATTGCTAAGACAAGAGAAGGAGTGGAGCTTGGGTAGTGTTTAGCCAGAGGGTAGATGATCTTGTAACACCTGAAAGATCTAAGCATAACAAGGGAGTGAAAAGTTAAATTTACAGCATAAAAAGTAAAGCCTCAGATTTCTTTTTCTGATTGAAACAAGAAGTCCTACACTTTCTGTGATGCTCTTGTGCATAAGGTATACTCAGCAACCACCATTTTGCTGTATTTCTCTCTCAGAACAAAATGGAGGTAAAGTACCCTGTCTTCTCCACATTCCGTATCCTTAGAAGCTGCTTTATTTTGGAGAAAGAGGAGAATTGTTTCTTATGCTAATAACAAATGGTAACTGGAGCTGCAGAAGGACCAAGAGGATCTCTGTGGTGGTGCAGCCATTCCCTACAAAACCACTGCGATAGGAGCAGAAGTTTCTCTCCAAAACCAGGGTCCCGTGTCCTGTGCTATTTGGTCACTGTCACTAAAATAGTGCAGAACGGTTGAGAAGCTGCTCAGTTCGTATGAAAAATAGGGCATATTTGTCTCAGCCAGAGGATTTGATTTTATCGGCTAAAGGGATGAGGTTTACAGAGACGGATATCTACTTTTATCGATGACGCCGAGATCAGAGCTTCAAATCAGGCACTGCAGCCTCCCAGTTGTGCCCCAGTCAGAGGTCACGGTTCATTTTCACTGCCAGCATCACTGCCTTGCATTTCCATAGGAAACTGAGGCAAAGCATTTACCCATTTCTAAATACCAAGGAGTTGGTTAGTCTCTCATTTCCAGTGGTTACAAACCATCACCTCTTGATTTCCATGTGCTTATTCCATGTTGCTCCCTGGCATCACTGACAGTGGAATTGTGCTGTTTAGTATTTTACTTTCACATGAATTCCAGAATAGTTCTTGGTGTTTCCTCATTTTCTTATTTCGCCTCAGCAGAAATACATTGAAAATTTGATCAATCATAGGCTGCTCTTTTCATTTATGGTCAGTTAAAAACAAGTATCTTTAGTTCCCTGCCACCAACTGTGTCTTTCAAGACTTGTTAATAAACAAAGAAATACAACTTAGAGGAAGAAAATCATAGTTTCCTTTGCTTTTTTTTTTTTTTTCCTAGTATAATTATATTATTATTTGTCTAGAACATCCCACAGTTTTAAGATTTTCCTGTAAGCAGTGTTCATACTTGAAGGAGAAAAGCACATTTTTAGTAACAGAATGCTTTGTGGCTGAGCCTGTATTATGTTTCATGGACATTGCATGGATAATAAAAAAATTGAGGTTATATTTAAAAAAAAGAAGGAAAACTCTTGTATGGACTGTCAAAGTGGTTTTGAGCTTGGTGATCACATGGTCTAAACCATGTGGCTGTATTACAGAAATCATGAGGCAATTAGTTTTTAGAACAGCCCATTCTCTCATTATAAATTAATTTTTCAGGGAGGAAAGAAAAAGTGGGAAGATGTGAGCAATTTTCTTCTTGTGCCTGACAAAGAGCAGGCTGAGGCAGGACCTGTCTCAGAAAAGTTTGGTCTTTTCTTGCCTGCAACTGCCATCTCCTCACATGGGGACTGACTCGGGGTCTGCAGGAGTCCTGTAGGTTGAGCTGTGCTCATGCCTAAAGCTGTGGGACCCCCAGGAGCCCTGTGAAGGTTGTTCAGGTTCCAGCAATGAAAGATTACCTGCATTACCCAAGCCTCATAAACTTCTCGTGCTGCCCTGTAGAGCCCCGTGTTCTTGTTAATTTAACTGCCCGCCCTTACTGCCATCCACACTGGTGGAAAGCCCACATTAATTTTATTGGGAGCTGGAGCAAGGCCGATGAGAGCAAGGATCCAGCTGCAGCCAAGCCTTGTAGCTCCAGTACATCTGCACAACCTCTAACACTGCTAACCAGCCCAAGCTCTCTGAGACGATGCACTCAACCACCCTTTCTTTTCCCCCTCTCTCATTTTAGTGAAGAACGCAAATTGCACGTCGGACTTTGAGGAATATTTTGCCAAAAGGAAACTGGAGGAAGGAGATGGGCATGCAGTCAGCATAGCAGAGTACCTGCAGCGCAGCGACACAGCCATTATTTACCCTGAAGCCCCTGAGGAACTGTCTCGCCTTGGCACTCCAGAGGCCAATGGGCAAGAAGAAAATTGTGAGGCTGTAATTCATTTTTAGCCAGTATCTTGACCTCGTGCAGCTGTTGCAATTATAAATGCACTACATGCCTGGGTGTTTACCTTAAAAATTGAAGAACAGCTGCAGCGGCATGGAATTTCATGAGCAAAGATTCGGGCTGTAATTTCAGTGTATTGTGATTTTTTAGTCAGCACATTTGTATTATTTGGTGGGTGAACTGAAGAGCTGAATTTAAACAGAAGAAAGGCTTCTGCTCTACTTGGGAGTTTGGGAAGTTTTAATAGAGTTTTAATGCAACAAAAGACAGAGTAGCCAGCCTATTGCTCTCCGGTGCCTTGATAAATATCTGGAGAAGAGTCAGTAGGAAGGATTTGGTCAATGGCATAAGTAACGTAACGAGCTGGGGCTGGAATGCAAATTGCCAATTGATCAGGAAAAGTATTCCTTAGTTTTCCAGCCAGACGGGTCTGCGGGAGGAGTGATGCCCATAATTAATTTCCCTCTGGCGGGGTCCGGAGCGGGCCCTGCGAGTCTGCCGTGGGCGTGCGCGGGTGCCGGTGCCTCCTGGAAGCGCTGTCCCTCCCTCCCGGGCGGCAGATTGCGGCGATTCCTCTCATACCATCCCGGGCAATCAGCCCATGAGCTGCCATTGATTTGCTGACCTTTTGGCCTGCCTCTCTTTCCTCCCCCCTGTCATCCCGGGGCGCAGACCTGCCACCTGGAACTCCAGATGCCTTTGCCCAACTGCTGACCTGCCCCTACTGCGACCGGGGCTACAAGCGCCTGACGTCCCTCAAGGAGCACATCAAGTACCGCCACGAGAAGAACGAGGAGAACTTCTCGTGCCCTCTCTGTAACTACACGTTTGCCTACCGCACCCAGCTCGAGCGGCATATGGTGACACACAAGCCAGGGACAGATCAGGTGGGGGGCTGGTTTTAAGTGATTTCTTTCTGTAATAACCCCTTAGAGAAACGATATTGCTTTGATTGGCAATCATTATTAATTTTTCATGGCATTTTGAAGATGCAGATCTTTTAATGGTAATAGCTTTAATTGAGGTCTAAATGATTTTTTGATGGTCTCTTCTAATATGATTTAATAGTCTTATGTTCACGATCGAATGAGTGTGTTAATTTCTAATTTAGAAATTTTATTTGCACTTTAACTTGACTTTAGTTTCGTTTTTATGTTCCTCAAAAAGTGAATGAAACTGTAGCATTTTAATTATACATTATTAAACATCTCAGCAATTTTAATTCCATTTTTCACCTAGTTTTACTTTGCAGTGTTGCAAATAGGAGCTCCAAGACACACTAAAAGATCCGCTAATATTTTTTCATTACTTTTTGAGTAACCTTTTCAATCACATGAAATTATGCGTATTTTGTATAATCGTTTGTTAGGCATAATTACACATTTTGAGAAGAACTCTTCCGACAGTACATATAGGCTATCATTTGTGATTGTGCCACCAGAATTGGGCATTGCTCTCATTTGTATAGCCCGGCAGCGTATCTGCAATAAATCAAGGCCGTTTTTTCCTCGATGGGGTACATGTAATATTATATCAGTGCCACATTTAAGGAAATGCTGGTGTCTCAAACAGGTGACTGAGCTTCCCTAGTGCTCCTAGATGGGCTAGTGAGAGACCTGTGCCACAAAACTCTTTATACACCAGCAGAAAAACTGCTCCTAGCTGGAGAATTACTTCTAAAAACCAGCAAAAGGAGGGCTGTAATGGAAACTCAAATGGCATGGTTAAAAGTTGAATAAATAGATGTGTGCATTGTGTCAAATTATAAAGGCTTTATGCCATATTTGCTTTTCTTAAAAACCTGAAAATCACAATCAGATGGATTTCTCTTGGTAGGTTTTTCTCAGCAGAAGGTGAATTCAGGCAAACACACATCTTCCTAATCACACGATTTTTGCAATTAGCATTTTTAAGAGAACCATATCTTTTGCTTGATCTTAAATCAATATAAATGACTCCAGAGCTCTTTCTCCTATTCTTTCCTTCCCATGGCTTTTCCAGTAGACAAACACATTTTCCCTTGTATATTTTTCCTAACCTGATCCACTGAAAGGTTCTTCCTTTTGCCTTGTATCATTAAAAACACCAGGGGAGGGAACAAAACCTGCCTAGATATTTATCCAACGTAACTGCCTGAAATTTCACATGCGAGAGTGAGCTGGTACTGGCGCATTATGAATGGTAGCTTTGGTGTTGAAAAGTCCCCTCATTTGCTCATGGCATTTACAATTAGTAAATTAAAATGATTGTATCATATTAACAGTGGCACAACTAAAGTTTATAGTAGTCCTCGGAGGGCGATGGGGGGAGACAAAACAGCTGTTGCTGTTTGTTTATGCAACTCAGCAACATATGAGCGCGGGTCCCTCAATGGCGCGCGGCGGGCTGGGCTCTGCTTGATCTTTGAAGGTTGCTGCTGTTTGAACAAACCTCCCTGTGTCCCATGTAACACCATCTGTCTCGCCAGGAATGTGGGAAGAGGCAGCACACCCTCGCAGTTGTCATACCGTTTCGGCACTGCCTTTTTTTTTTTTTTTCCTCCTTTTCTTCACCCCCCTCTTTTCCCCCCTTCCCTGCTCCTGCAAAAGGCTTTTGTGTCGTGGTCGCCTGCAAAAGGCTGACCTCCTACCTTGAGCATCCAGAGTGGTTGGTTACATGATTATCAAGATAATAATTATTTTTTAATTAATTTTCTTTTTTTCTCTCATAATTCAAAGTCATGGGGCTTTCCTTGCTTGTTGCAAAAAGGTCAGCTGCCTTTGATTATATCTTTACACCACTTTTAACTTGCAACTTTCCCTCGCCCCTCAGAAGAGCACTGAGGGAAAACGTGGCACGAAAGGTAGCTCAAGTCTTTCCTGCTGCTCTGTGATTTTAAAAAACATTTCCAGCAGCAGCTTATGCTGAAGATGCAGTCTCTCCTGCTTGATAATGAATTAAATCTTACACGAAATGCCACTAACGACAATGTTTCTCTCTTTCCTCCACATGCAGTAAACAGAATTTTTAAACAAGCTGAGTCCCACATGTTCAGAATCTGCTAGGAATATTAAGAGCCACAAATCTTCTTATAAAACTGTTTCTCTCATCGTGAGATACCTTAAAGCAACACATTTCTGATGAGAGACTTAGGAAATAATTCTAAAGCAAATATCGAATGCTCATGTGAAAGTACTTTCTCATTTGTTTCGGTTTACTGCCAACATTTTGATTTTTATTGCAACACTGATGAGACAAATAAATGTACATGCAGACTTTTTGGTCCGCTTGACGAATTCAGAGTCACATTAATTTAATTTTTGTTTTTTAAGCTTGAAATTCATGGTTTCTCTTGCATAAAATTCATGTTGGTATCTCTTTTTTTTTTCTTCTTTTCCTCCCAGCACCAAATGCTGACCCAAGGAGCAGGCAATCGCAAGTTCAAATGCACTGAGTGTGGCAAGGCCTTCAAATATAAACACCATCTGAAGGAACACCTGCGAATTCACAGTGGTGAGTAGCGGAGGTGCTGGTGTGCTCATTTGCATTTTGTTTAATTAGCTGAGTTTTAAAGACTGCTTAAAATTTACACAGTTCTGCTTCTGGCTTCTTGGAGCTACCAAGGTATTTCATAAGAGCTATCTGAGTCATCCTCATTTATCGTGCTGTTAATACCATGCTCTCGCTAAAAGATTTGGAAATAGTAAAGCTTCCTGCAAATAATATAGATTGTTTGTCAGTTTGAGTTCAGAAACGTTCATTCATCGCTGTGCAGCAGGAACCTTAAGAGTCCATTATATTTTCCAAAATAAAAAGTCCCCCCTAGTGAAATACAACTCATATTCTCAGATAACAAGAAACTGCCAAGGCTCTCAGATTGAATGACTTGGGCATTTTGGCTCTCCTACTTGATGCAGAATTCAGCACACAAAATGTCACCAGGCTCAGCCCAGGCACAAGCTAACATCAGGACTCAGTTTCTCATACTGGTGCTCATATCCAGTGAAAATTCCATTTTTGGGGAGAGAAAAAAAAGTAAAAAAAAGAAACAAACCAAATTTGAACAGTCTTGATTTGATTTGATTTGATTTGACTCCCTTCCACTCAGGGTGCTTACCTTTGACTTGCCCTGGTCGGTTTGGAGCCAATCTCACACTTTGATGGCTGTTGCCACCTGGAGACCCTGGGTCCAAACTGACCTCAAAACCTGTAGAAAGAGGAAGGTAAAGCAGTGGTGGTGTGTGGTCACGTTCATAGAACTAATATTTCCTTCACTATTAATCACTGGATACACACGCGATAAGTTAGATACCAAATGCAATCTCTTGCAATAATAGCATCAAGAATGATAATTAACGTTTGGTTTTAATTATCATTTTAGGTGAAAAACCGTATGAGTGTCCGAACTGCAAGAAACGTTTCTCCCATTCTGGCTCCTACAGTTCGCACATCAGCAGCAAGAAGTGTATTGGTTTAATTTCTGTAAATGGCAGAATGAGAAACAATATCAAGACGGGTTCTTCTCCTAATTCTGTATCTTCCTCTCCTACTTATTCAGCCATCACACAGCTGAGAAACAAGCTGGAGAATGGCAAACCACTTAATATGTCTGAGCAAACAGGCCTACTGAAAATTAAAACAGAACCACTAGATTTCAATGAGTACAAGGTTCTTATGGCCTCACATGGGTTTAGTGCAACTAGTCCTTTTATGAATGGTGGACTTGGAGCAACCAGCCCCTTAGGAGTTCACGCGTCTGCTCAAAGTCCAATACAGCACTTAGGTGTAGGGATGGAAGCACCCTTGCTCGGGTTTCCTGCGGTAGGCAGCAATTTGAGTGAGGTGCAGAAGGTCCTACAGATTGTGGACAACACGGTTTCCAGGCAGAAAATGGACTGCAAGGCTGAAGAGATCTCCAAGTTGAAAGTTTACCATATGAAGGATTCATGCTCTCAAGCTGAGGAACAAGGAGTTACCTCCCCCAATATTCCCCCTGTGGGTCTTCCAGTAGTAAGTCATAATGGTGCCACTAAAAGTATTATTGACTATACATTAGAGAAAGTCAATGAAGCCAAAGCTTGCCTCCAGAGCTTGACCACAGACTCGAGGAGGCAGCTCAATAATATTAAAAAAGAGAAGCTGCGAACCCTAATAGACCTGGTAACTGAAGACAAGATGATAGAGAACCACAACGTAGCCACTCCATTTTCATGCCAGTTCTGTAAAGAAAGCTTTCCTGGTCCCATTCCGTTGCATCAGCATGAGCGTTACCTGTGTAAAATGAACGAAGAAATCAAGGCAGTCCTTCAGCCTCACGAGAACATGGTTCCCAACAAACCTGGAGTGTTTGATAAGCAAGCCCTCTTGCTGTCATCAGTACTTTCTGAGAAAGGAATGACTAGCCCCATCAACCCATACAAGGACCACATGTCTGTACTTAAAGCATATTATGCTATGAATATGGAGCCCAACTCTGATGAACTACTGAAAATTTCCATTGCTGTTGGCCTTCCTCAGGAATTTGTGAAGGAATGGTTTGAGCAAAGAAAAGTCTACCAGTATTCAAGTTCCAGGTCACCATCACTGGAAAGGGCCAGTGCCAAGGTGGCGCTGGCTGCCACCAACAACACTCCCACTAAAGACTCTTTGTCAGCCAGATCTCAAATAAAGCCTGTGGACTCTATAACTTCACCATCTATAGCTGAACTCCATAACAGTGTTACTAATTGTGATACTTCTCTCAGGCTAACAAAACCTCCTCATTTTACCAATATTAAGCCAGTTGATAAATTGGACCACTCTAGGAGCAATACTCCTTCTCCTTTAAATCTTTCTTCCACATGTTCTAAAAACTCCCACAGTAGATCTTACACTCCAAACAGTTTCTCTTCTGAGGAGCTTCAGGCTGAGCCATTGGACTTGTCTTTACCAAAACAAACGAAGGAACCCAAAAGTATTATAGCCACAAAGAACAAAACAAAATCTAATAGTGTAAATTTAGAACACAACAGTGTTTCTTCATCATCTGAAAACTCAGATGAGCCGCTGAACTTGACTTTTATCAAGAAGGAGTTTTCTAATTCAAATAATCTGGATAAGCCGCTGAACTTGACTTTTATCAAGAAGGAGTTTTCTAATTCAAATAATCTGGATAAAAGCACTAACCCAGTATTTGGTATGAACCCATTTAGTGCCAAACCTTTATACACAACACTTCCACCACAGAGCGCATTTCCCCCAGCCACTTTTATGCCACCAGTCCAGACCAGTATTCCTGGGCTGCGACCATACCCAGGACTAGATCAGATGAGCTTCCTACCACATATGGCCTATACCTACCCAACTGGAGCAGCTACTTTTGCCGATATGCAGCAAAGGAGAAAGTACCAGCGGAAACAAGGATTTCAGGTAAATGGTTTCAACAGTTTTCTCCTTTGAAAGGCTAGAATTTAGTATTTTGTGATATGTCCTCCTAGAGAAGAAAAAGCCCAAAGCTGTAATCAACATTTCCAACAAAATTAGCGGAGTTTATTGAAGTCTGAACTTGGAAGGACATGGTGGAGTAGGAAAATAAACTGCAGTTAACTAAAGAGTATCTCTACTTGGATTCAGAAGCAGTACCAATTACTTTGAACATGCATAATGACCTTTGTTCTGTTAAGAGTTCAGCCGTTTCTCATTAGATCTGTATAGCAATAAAATAATAATAGTAGTACTTGTAATAATAATGTCCCTAAAAAAAATATATCCTAGATACAAAAAAAAAAAAAAAAAAAAAAAAAAAAAAAAAAAAAAAAAAAAAAAAAAGAAGCTTTGTAGGGAAATTTATCTCTTCAGGCCATATCTACATTTCACCAAAGAGAAAAGGAGCAATGGGAGATCCTTTGGAGTCGCCTCCACACTTGGACACAAAGTTGTATCCCTTTAAGCAGATGTCCACACAGCCTCATAGACACTATAATCCATTGATTGCAGCCTTCAGAGTTTCCTTCTCCATATTTTGGGGGGATTTTTAACCTACCATTCATGGGAAAGTTGTCCTTCTTTCGTGAATGTCTAGGGGATAAGAAACATTGACCCATAACCCCTTCCTTTGGGCCACCTACTGCTCTTCCCAGACTCCTAGTCCTCTAATCCTGCCAGTCATCTGGAACAGCTCTGAAAAAACCTCAGAGATTAAATGAAATTATTTGGAGAGGTAGCAGCCAGGGCCCTTAATCGCACTCAAAATCTTTCCCTGGACATGTAATCTGGGTCAGCACTTCTTCATGCCTGGGCACAACGTGAAATTCTTCCCTCAGGTCACCCCAGAGTCAAGGCAGGTGTAGCAGAGGATTTTGTCCCTTGCATGCCTGCAGTGAAGAGCAGCTCCACAGAAGTCTTGTACTTTTATAGCCTTTTTCTTCGTGTATCCAGATATAATGTACAGAGTTGAGTTAAATGAGATTAACTGATTATAGATTAATAATTTTTTCTTACATTTGTGCCTGTTCCCCCATGTCCTATTACCGTCTATTAGTAATTTTACTGACTAGTAAATGTTTTATAGTTTCAAATGTGAAAATCAGGTATGGTTTTACATTACAGACTGTAATCCCTCTTTGCACAATAGGAGCATAAATAGCACTGCACCTCCATAACAGCTGTTCCACTATTCCAATTTACAGTACATCTGCCCTCTTTGTAAATGTATTTAAGCCTATTTAATCTTCTCTAATATTAATTAGTGCAAACCTAGTCTAAGAAAACTGAACTGTGTGATAGCAAATGGAAATGTATGTTATCATGCAAGTTTGCACTCTCTTTGGATCGAGACAAAATAAATATCAAGAAATTTAATAATTTACTGATCCACATTCATTATTGCTTAATGCTGAAGGCTGTTTTAACATAGATAGAACATTGATAAAAAGTGTTATTAATATTCCCTATTTCAAATTACAAAATTAAATATAAAAATATAGCTTGAGGCCTTTAGTCGGGAGACATACATTTAAATGGATTGCATAATAATAACATTTGTACCTAAATATAAAATTCAATTAAAACCATTCCACAGACACAGAACACATCCAAGTTTTGGAATTTTGAAAGGAATGATCCCTTAGCTGTTGCTTACATTTACCTCTGTAAAATAAAACAAAACCTTTTGCTGGCCATGAAGAGCCTCCCCTTCACACTTTCTTGGAAATACTTGGTGTTGATATGGAAAATACTGCTGGTTTGTGCAAACCACATTACTGCTCAAAAGACAGAAAGTTGGTTTGAGGCACAGAAGCAGAAAGCTCCTCGTTATTTCCATACTTTCCACCAGCTGTAGTTATTCATATTCCTAAGCTAAGAGGGACCGCTGAGGCATGGTTTTAACTTCCCTGGGGTGGTTGGTGGGCAGGGTTGGTGGTGGGAGCGGCTGTTTCTCACCAGTGGTTCCCTCACAGGGAGAATTGCTTGATGGAACCCCAGACTACATGTCCGGCCTCGACGACATGATGGACTCTGACTCCTGTCTGTCCCGGAAGAAGATCAAGAAGACAGAAAGTGGCATGTACGCATGTGACTTATGTGACAAGACATTCCAGAAGAGCAGTTCCCTGCTGCGACACAAATACGAGCACACAGGTAGGGCAGGACTGAGGGTCGTGCTCTGTTCTTCACAGCCTTTCATCAGTACATTTGTGCAGGTGCTGAGGCTTTCAGAAAACTCTTTTGCCCTTTTCTGACTTATTTTGTAAATTTTGCTTGATGGTTATTGCTTGGTGAAGGACAGTTGGGTGTGGTGGGGTGAATGTTGGTGGGTGCTGTGGCAATCATCATCTACCTCTTGAAATGAGACAGGCTAGGACTCAGAAACAGCTGCAACTTGATCAACACGAAGTCTGGCATGGGAAGGAAGAGTGACAGTGTATTTCTTGTTTCTTAGACACTATCTGACCCTGCTCCATTTAATCCAATAGGAAAACTGCTGCTGACGCTAGCAGCACGAGAGCTGGCTCTGGCCAAGTTATCTGAAAGTCAACAGCTCAGGGGGTTTCCTCTCACCATGATTTTGCACACCAGCAGCACAAGCAGGTTGCAGTTCACTTTTTCACTTCCCAGTTAATGCCCAGGGAAGGCTCTCTTCTTTCCTGAGTAGGAAGTGATTTTTGTCTAGTTCAAGGAAGCTTGCCAAAGCTCACCACGCACCGTCAGCTTAAAAAATGCTTTGGTTTGAAAAAGACCTTCCATCACACCTATGCTGGCCGTGGTTCCCCTTCCAGACAGTGCTCCTTCCCCACTGTCAGCCAGGACAGAGCTCTCTGAGGGCCACACATTGGCTCAGCATGTTTCAGTTAGGGGAAAACGGGACCGGAGCTTCCCAAATAATAGAGATATCAAGTTATGTTGGACAAAGGGAATGTGAATTATCATCTGAATTATTGTGCAGCAGGACATAAACCAAACTTCAACTTCCTAGAGTTAGAAAAAGTTTACTCAGGAGGAAACTTGCCTTAACTTTGAAAGCTGAGTCCTGCTTCAGGAAATGAAGCAAGTCACATCATCCTTCAATCTCACCATGTGAGGGTAAAAACCTTATTCCTCTCTATTAATGCATCTTTCAGGCCCCACATAACACTCTGGCTTTCCACAGATGAAAAATTTACAGTTCAGAAGTGGACTGTGCCTTTAAAACAAAATCCTTTACTTTGTTATTTTTCCTTCTTATACTTTTCTTCCAAATTTTAAGCTAATCCCACAAAGGAAAATACAAAAGGAAGTTAAAATACACGTGGGATTAGGAAAGAAAATGAAAAGCAACATTTTGGACTAGATCAGCCAGTTCATTGGCAGAATGTGCTTCCCACTACATTATTCAGATCAAATTGTTTATTCAGTAGAAGAAGCTTTGAAGGCTTTACGTCCCTGCACCTTTCCTCTCCTGAATGATTTTATTACAGCCATCTGCAAACATTATGGTTTACTACTCTACTACTGTAAAGCTCTTATGTTAGAACTGGCCTTCATATATATCAGGATCTGGACATATGGCTGAATCCCATAAAGTTGGTAGTCCATAAGGTCGACAGACATATGGTTGAAAGGCTGAAAATTTGACAAGCTGAAATGTGTGCAATCACCTTGATTTGCAAAATAAACTGCATTTGTAATAGCAAAAATATGTTATGGTCTTGAAGTAGCAGGGGAACCTACTGCCTAGAAAAATGCCACACAGCTGCAGCGCAGGGACTCTCCTCCTGCTTCTTTCCTCTGTCCCTCTTGGCTTCTCAACTTCACGTCCATCAATTTTATGGGACTCAGCCTTATGATCCAGAACATGTATAGGGTGTCAGATTTAATACGCTAGAACTACAGCACATCATCAGGCTGGAGCCTGGCATTTAGGGACAGGAAGGATGGTCTTGTGGCAGAGGCACAGGCAGTGAGAGCACTGCACTCTCCCTTGCCTCACCACAGACTTCCTCTGTGAATTACAGCAAATTGCTTCAGCTTTCTCTCACCTTCTCCCATCTTTGAAGCATGGGGAAATGATACCAGCCCGCCTCTCTGGGGTGTTGTAAATATTAATTCATGATATCCTGCATTGGAGCTCGCTGGATAAAGTGGGAAGGACTATTATCAGGGATGTGTTTGCTTTCATGGAGCCTCAGTGCATCACGGCAGGGTTTGAGCTGTTGGGAGCTCTGAAGGGCTTGGCTGGGCCAGCCCAGCACCTCATGCCCAGCCTTCAGGAGGCACACTGCACTGGCACTCTGGCTAATGGCTCAGGTGCATCTTAAGTGAATTTCAAATGAATTTCATAGTTCCAGGCAGAGCTTGTAATGGCATTAATAACATAGGTGTGAAACTGCAGTCGGTGCCCAGTGGAAGGAACCGAGTTGAGAGTAACACCCTATTCTGCCTTTGGGGTCATTGGAAGAGCAGGCCCAGGTTTTTCAACCAACTTTTTGAAAAATAAAAAAGAGAAAAAAATGCCTTTTTTTTTTCTGAGGGTGATGCTGTTTTTTGAGCAATTGATCATGACCTGTTGTAGCTCCATTAAAAACATGTTTTAGGAGGAATTGGTACGCCTCCTGTCTTTCCTGCAGAAGCACAAAATAATGGATGTTGTTTATAACAATCTCCTCTATTCTGTGTAAAAAGAATATATGTGTTTTATTAGAACTTTGGGACAATCAGATTTTTATTTGTCACACCTTCTCAAGGTCCATCTATGTATTGCAGCTGTTGATAGAATGAGGGCTAAAAGAGTCAGACAGAGGCCTCTAAAAATTTATCACAGAGAAATCATTTGAAGCAAAACATTAACTGGTAAAACTGCGTGAGCTGTCTGAATCACTGTCTATTGTTAATCAAATGTTGTAAGGGAGAAAATGTTTAGGTGCTGCAGTCCAGCTGAGTTTCCATGCCAGGGAAGAAGAATATGATTTGGCCAGTTCATTTTGTCAACCCAAGAACTTTTGGTGGCTGGCCACAGGACAAAGAGCTCTGTGATTACCTCTGTACACCATGCCTGCCACAGCTGGAACACAGCAGAAAAAGGGCCACAGATTTCACAATCTTTAGTTTTTAATTTGTACAGTATTGGTGGTATTCTGTAATAGCTTTCAGCTTCATGGGGAGAAGGAAAATTTATTGTGTTACTGCAATGAGTGAATTGCATTGGTTCTGGCTCATCTGAAATTTAGTGTAGAGGCCACTGTTGGTTGCAGAATTAAATTCTGACAATTTAATTTTGGGACACCATTGAATTTTGAGAGAAGTCATATGTCCCTTTTAGAGTTTGAGCTTCACAAGGTCCTAGTTCCTTAAAGCCAGGGGATGCAGCTCTGTAATTAGGGTGCAGAGCATGGCAGGCAGCACAGGCATTCAGTGCTCACACAGTTTTCCTGTGGAATCTTACAGACTCATCCTAATTTGAACAGGCTGAAATTAGTTGAGCCACTATGGGATGTGTCTAATCTCAGATTTTTCCAAGCTGCTTAGCACAAGGTTCAAGACACTTTCCTTGCGAAAGGTGAAGAAGGTGGTTCCCTTCATGGCAAAGCATTGGTGCTTTGGCAAGGAAAAATTATGGAGGGAAAAATCAGGAGGGAAACCAGGAGTGGGTGAGTGAGCAGGAGAGCAAACAGAATGGAGCATCTAGAAATATAGAAATATTCTGGCTCCTGGTCCAGAGATGGAGGAGCAAGGTGAAGGTTAATGTTTGTTCTGCTACACACCAGCTCCATTGTAGCTTCACGGGGGAACTCTCAGCGTGCCTGCTCCGCAACAAAAACTGGAAACAGTTTTTCAGAATCCTACCTAGAAATTTAAAATCCTTTCATTGTTGTTCTATATTACATCATATTCTATTTTATTACTTGTGTGGGCTGTCGAGGGCCTCATAGCTGTGCTAGGGCTTTCATCCTTTCCTTTTCCACTGTATATTTTATTAAGACCTCTTTTTTATTTTTGTAGCTTTCATGCTGATGCAAGCACTAGTTTTATTTCCAGATTGATTCTGTAAACTAAATATTGTTCTTGAGCCTGGTAGCAAATCAGCTCTCTCTGGCTAGTATTTTGAATTCCCAGCTTGGGAGTTTTCTTTATTTAGAGCTTGATTCATAAAAAATTTACATGCTATTTAAAGGTTATTTTTTCTTGCTTTACTCTGATACAACTTTAGAATTCCCCATTTTACACTCAAATAAAGGAAAAAAAAGGATATATTCTATGTTTGTGTCTGCAGAGAAGGTCTCCTATTGAAAATGGAACAGGTGCAGGTTGGGCAATTATATAAAAATTGCATTTATCTTACACCTTTGACTGCTTTGCTATGCTCTGGCCACTAATCCATCTCCATTGGGACTACATCTAACATCCAAACCCCTGAGCAGCTTCAAAAGAACTGCCTTTAAAAAAAATACAAACAAACTGTCACAAGAATATTTCCTTCTTTCCTCCGAAGAGTGGGATTTCTTTTGGCCCCCTCCCATGGAAAAGAGACCCCTTGCCTTAGGCAAAGGATGGGTGATATTTAGTCTGGGACCAGTGACAGCTTGTGATCTGATGTCTTGTGACTTTTATACCACTGAAAATGGGAAATGCACAGCTTTCCAGTCAAAGACTTTTAGCCCAGGAAGATTGAGAGACACTTACTATCAGAGATGTTTTTGTTGCTGTCTTGTTTCAACAGAAATGCAATTTTAGAGACTTTGCAAACAGATCAGTCATAATTTCCCCTCTGTAGATTGAGTGTGGGCCCCCATGGGAACCTGGGTATTGCAATGAAGGAAAAAAAAAAAGGCCCAAACATTTCCTCTAGATGTTTGAGAGGAATTTATAACTTAATTTAATTGTAAAATGTGGCATCTCCTTCACTCATCCATCTGACCAAACACAAGTGTTCTGTGAGCCCTTCTGTGGGGTGGGATGTCAAATCTGCTTCCTTTGGACAAATCTCTGCTCCTGTGATGTTATGAATGTTGTGACACTGCATGGCAGCACTCTAGGCCAAGGTGATGGCTTACAAAATGAACAAGAGTGGGTTTAGATATTAGGATTTGAGATATTAGGGAGGTAGTATTAGATATTAAGAGGAAAGTCTTCACTGTGAGGGTGGTGAGGTTGGATGGGGCTTGGAGCAGCCTGGTCTAGTGGAAGGTGCCCCCATCCATGGCAGAGTGAAATAAAATGAGCTTTAAGGTCCTTCCTAACCTAAACCAGCTGGGGATACTATGGTTTCCTAAAGCTGTAGTTCCTCCTCATCCACCTACAATTGCAGACTTAACCCCATGCTCAGTGTGAAATACCATAGTCCAGCTTTATTTTATGACCTACTAGCACATTGTAGGGATTAAACATTCATTTTAAAATGGCTGAAATACTGGGGTTTGCCCATGAGGGGAAGAAAATAATTCTGCAAATGTTCGGAAACCTGATACATTTAAAAACATATTTCAATTAGTGTTGTAACAGCTGCACACTGAGCACTGCTAAGGTATGTTGTGTGGTGTCTGAACAAAGAACTTTGCCCAAGCTGTCAGGTTCCCTCAGATCAAAACTGAGGCCTTGATATGGATGTGGTAGTCTATATAGCTCTAGAATTGCCTTTGCAGTACTAACATAAATTAATATGAAAATACGAAGTATTTTATTTGATTCATTTCTAAATTAATTTATAAAATATGGATGATTCCCTGCCAGGCTGCATCTGTGTGTGACATGAATGCCACATGCAAGGGATGAGCAAAGCAGGCAAAGACTGAGGGATGAGCACATCTCCCAGGCTTTGGAAGGGTGGGTGGAGGCAAGTCTGCCTGAGAGCACTGGAGGTGTTTGACTTCTGTTTGAGGAAAGGAAAAGTGCTGGGAGCTGGATGGAGCACAACAGTGGGGCGAGAATCATAGAATGGTTTGGGTTGGAAGGGATCATTAAAACTCATCTAGCCCCTGTAATGACCAGAGAAATCTTCAATAGATCAGGTTGCTCAGGGCCCTGTCCAATCTGACCTCAAATGTTTTCCCAGGATAGGACAGAGAAGGGTGTAGTGGGCATCAGATGTAGTGTGCCTTAAAAAAAAAATAATCAGGGAATTCAAAGTAATGGAGAAGTGATGGTGGAGAAGTGGAACAAGACAAGGGTTGGGCTTGCTGATGTTAGGGAAAAGTAAGTCAGAGGGAGGGACTGAGATAACGTGGGCAGCTCAGTGAGGAGGACACTAAAGAGGTGCTGAGGAAAAGCAGAAAAATCTGCAAGGAACAAAAGAGAAGCAAAATTATTGGTGTATTAACGAGGGAACATCAATGTGTTGCTCTCAGCAGGACAAATGGGTCAGGGCAGAGGCTCATCCCCTCGGATGTTGGTAGTGCTGGGAAGGTTCCCACTCACCCTTGAGGGTTTTCCACTGGCACTGCTGGGTTTGAGAGCGCTTAGGCTGAGAGTGCTTTGGGATTTTAAGCTAATTTGAGTAAGTGACTTGATGGTGCTTAAATCTCCTGAGCTAAGACTCTGGGATTTCCCCTTCGTGGCTAAACTTGTGCCCTGAATCACAGGTAGTTGACTCCAGCTCTGGATTTGGTGCACCCTTAGGTCAAGGCTGGAGGTTCAAAGCCAAAATACATTTATAGCTCAAAGCCCAGAGTTTTCTTTGAGTTTGACTTTTAACCAACAGGCTAAATTGGCAGAAATGCAGATTTAGGAAACAGTTCACACAGTAATACTGCTATAATTTAACATATCAAGTTTGAATTTTCAATTTTACTATAAAGAGAAATAAAGGAAAAAAAGAAACCTTGTATGTGTGCAGACCTAGGAAACTCTCTTACAAAGAATTGCAGTCTGAGCCCTAATTTCCAGGCATCTACTAGTTTCCCTGTCACTTAGGTTACTTTAGCTGTGGTTTCTCCTGTATTTTCCTTTCTGCCAGATCTCCCCTTCATTTCATAACACAATTTTGGCTTCCTTGAGGATTCGTTAATCACACCTTATTAAATGTGAACTTTCACAGTGGGACTTGAAGGTAGCTGTGAATGGATAGAAAAAAAAATAGCATAGTCCTCGGTATTCATTCTTAACAACTTTTCTATGAAAGTGGAGTTTTTTCTATGCCTGACTTTCCGTGCTCTCACGTCCCAGGGAAAAAATCAGATCAGGTTCATAAAGGAGCAACTTGAGTTTTCCTGGACGTTGAGATCCTTCAGTGATCTGAAAGCATTTATATTTTTTCCCTCTGGATTTCCTTCCATGCTGGTGTTTCCTAGCCCTATGCTCTTGGCTGGCAGTCCACCACACTCACCCTCTCCCTGCTTTTCCTTCTTTAAAATTAAAGAAAAACCACACTTTCACAACTGACAGCATGGATGGGTTCTGGTGTGAAGTTTATTCCTGTTCTGGTCACATGCTGCATGAGCTAAGTATGATAAATACCCTCAAGGAATCAGGCCAGTTCACTAATAAGTTCCTAATGATCTGCTCTAGCAATAGGACATGCAAAGCAGGGATCCACATTTCAGGCACCAAATACCAGGATTTTAATATCCATGAAAAATCTCATGAAATGTAAAATAATGACCAATTGGCACCGTATCTGCCTGCATGGTTGCACCACTCAGCTGAATGACACTTAGATTATAATATGACGCTTCCAAAATTAAAAAAAAAAATTAAAATCTGGCTGA